>JARHVA010001067.1:3545000-3555000 GCA_037957365.1 Torreya grandis
AGCCCATGTCCCTAATAAGCCCCATTTAAATTATTTTCAATGATATGACTATATAAGCACTATTCAAACCATTTGTCACACATGTACATTAAGATCAAAATACCTATTTTCCCTAATTTTGATTACATACAACCCTATTAGCCTAAAATTATATTAGGAATAAGTGATTAAAATTAATTAATTATGTGATAATATGCAACATGGAAATCATTCCTTAGAATCATAGTAGCAGAGACATATGGAAGAAAAATTTAGATTTAAGTAAATACACACATAACACCGATATAACGTAGTTCAACCAATGTGGAATACATCCACCAAGAGGATCTCAATAATATTATAAACAAGATTAAAATAGATCTAAACAAGAAACCTCTCATAGATATAATTTTCTCTAGCCTGAATTCATACCAAAATTTTTGAGATACAAAGCTACACCTCAAAATTGATCACACTGACCATAGAGAGAAATCAAAGCTCAAACTAATTGTTAAGTTGTGGAGCTAAAAGCTTCACCAGGATGCTAATCAGGAAGTTGTTGAGTTCAACTAGTAACCAACATCAATAGTATTGTCGACGTTGATCAGGCAGGGACCAGGGATTGGCTGACGTCGGTCAGGAGCAGACTGACAGAAACCGACATCGATCACTTGTGTGTGTGCATGCGTTTGCATGCATTTCCAGAATGCATTTCTAGAATTAGACTCATATAATTTTAAGAGGTCCAAGATTGTTTACATGTTGAAGACTAATTTAAGTCTTGAGTCTGTGTTTCTAATTATTGTAATTAGAAGTCTAATTATTGTATGCTTGGGATCCTATTTAAGAGACCAATGAGGCATGTATTTTAATTAAGGCAAGTAAAGCATTGAAGCAAGAAAACAAGTTCAAAGGAGATCTGTAAGGTGCAAGGTCAAGGAGATTAGCTAAAGCTATTAAGGAGGGAATAAAAACTTAGGTTGTTGAGTTAGTTGTGGTTGAGAAAGAGAGAGAGAACTCTTGAGTGAAATACTATACACCCAAGAGGTGTGAGGAGGAGAGGAAGATTTCTTTATTGTATTCAAGAAGAGTGTTAATATAGATAGTATTGTTTCTCATATTCTTTGTTGTTTCAAGTTTATAGTTACTTAATCATTCTGGTTCAATTCCATGTTTAATTGCTTATAGAAAAGTAATCAATTGTGCTCCTAATCCTAACAAGTGGTATCAGAGTAAGGTTGCAGGGAGCAGGTTATTATTTGATTACAGGTCATTATCAGGGGTTTCTAATTGAGTGGGAGTATAGTAATGGAAAAATAAAGTAAGCTACGAATGGAGAAGTTTAACGACAAGAATTATCAACATTAGAGGATGCAAATAGAAGATTATCTATATCAGAAAGATTTGTACTTATCGTTGGGTAGGGTTACATCCAAGCCCACATATATGAAGGATGAAGAATGGAATGTTCTTGATCAGAAGGCTCTGGGATCCATAAGGTTGAGCCTTGCATCGTCTATGATTTCTAACTTATCACAGTGTAAGACAACAAAAGAGTTGATAGGATCTTTGGCAAATTTATATGAAAAGCCCTCAGCTTCAAATAAGGTATTTCTTATGAATCAATTATTTACTTTGCAAATGCAAGAAGGTGGATCTGTATATAGTCATCTTAGTGATTTCCATGGTTTGGTAAACTAGTTAGCTTTAGTCAATATTGTTTTTGATGATGAAATAAAAGATCTCTTAATCTTATGCTCTTTACCTGAAAGTTGGGATAGTTTGGTAATGGCAATAAGTAATACTGCGTTTGCTTCTAAAATTTTAAAATTTGATGATGTGGTTAGTGTAATCTTGAATGAATAAATTCATATAAAAAGCATAGGTGAATCATTAGGGAATGCTCTAAGTGCTGAAAGCAGGGGAAGGCAAAGAGAGAAGGTTAAGCAAGGGAAATCAAGGTCAAAGATGGGAAGGAGATCCAAATCCAGAAATGGAGGTATCACCTATTGGTTTTGTGGAAAGAGATGACACACAAAGAAAGATTATTGGTTGAAGGATAAATAAAATCAACATGAAGGTAATGAAGAAGCAAAAGATGCAGGCATTGTGGCACAGGATGCTCTCATACTTTCTTTGGATAGTCAGGTAGAATCATGGGTTTTAGATTCTGGTGCTTCTTTTCATGCAACCCCAAATAGAGAATTGTTCCATGAATATGTCCAGGGAGACTTTAGAGAGCTTTATTTAGGGGATGGTATGCCTTGTCAAATGGTTGGCAAAGGGAAAGTGTAGCTGGAATTGCAGATGGGCAACACATGGGTGTTGAAGGATGTTATGCATGTCCCAGTCCTGAAGCAGAGTTTGGTTTCTATAGAAAATTTGGGTGATGAGGGATGCATAGTAACCCTCATAGTATATTCTTGGAAGGTTTCCAAGGGTTCACTTTTTTTAGTAAGAGGTGAGAAAGTAGGTACTCTTTATCTATTTACATATATTACTGATTCTACTTCTGGTTTATCGACTTCAGCTATAGATTCGAAGATGTGGCTTAATAGGCTTGGTCACATGAATAAGAAGGGAATGGACATTCTTAAATCAAAGGGTATGAGTTCAGATTCAGAGGGCATATATCGAGTTCATTATAGGAAAAGGAAATTTGATGTTTTTGACAAAGACAAAGAAGCCTTGGTGTTTATGGAGGAGATGATGGACAGAGATCAGTCACAGGGGCTAAAGAATTCTAAGCAAAACAAGGTTGATATGGACAAGGGTTTGATCCAAGATGAGCTCATGGGTAAAGAAGTCATCACTTACAAGAAAACATAGTTATTAATGTCATTCACATGGAACTAACGTCGGTCAGGCAAGTACCAACGTCGATCATGTGCAGACCAACAGAGTTGGTAGTGTCGAGTAGGTGGAACCAACATCAGTCAGGTAGGAATTGACATCCACAGATAGGTCAGTCACATGGAACTAACATCGGTTGGGTGCAAACTGAGAGATGGTTGAGATCAGTCACTGGAATGGATGTTGGGTAGATAGCAAGCTGTCAAGGAGTCTCAAATGCCCATATGGAGGACTGAAAGGGTAAGTGGACCTCATATTCATTGTTCACCTTCTTTATATTACTTATTGCTTACTGATGGTCAAGAACCAAGAATATGTGAAGAGGCAATGTAGGTAGAATCTGAGAAACAGTGGGAACATGGCATGAATTCTTTAGAAGAGAACCAAGTAGGAGTTTTGGTAGAGTTGTCAACCAGGATAATAGCACTGATAGATGAATGGATTCCCAAGTTAGAGAAGAGAGTGGATGGACACGTGAGATGGAAGGCCAAGGTATATGGTCTTGAGCAGGCTACAAGATAATGGAGGTTTAACCATTGTGTTTTCTTTTACCAGGTTGGATGATATTAGCTACATTATCCTGTTACTGTAGTGTGTGTGTTTGTTGTAGGGTGACACATGCAGAGAGTTTTTGAGATAAAGGTAAAGTTAGTTCAATGGGTGTCATGAAGAATTTGGGAGTAGCAAGATTCTTTGGCATGAGTATGTCTAGATATAGGAAAGATCATAGGTTGATGTTGTCTTAGGATGATTATGTGAATAAGGTAGTGGTGAGGTTCAAGATGCAGGATGTAGAACAGGTTAGCACACCTATGGATGAACAGTTCACAGAATAGTGTCCCAATTCACATGATGAGGTTAAGTACATGGTATGTACTAGACCTAAGTTTTCCCAAGCAATGGGAGTTGTCAGAAAGTTTAGAACCAATTCAAGAAAGAAGGAGTACTGAAGAGTAGTTCAGTGGATTATCAGGTATTTGAGAGGGACTAGTAGCAGGTATTTATGTAGAGTCAAGCACTTCTCTACATGGTATGTAGGTTCAGATGTGGTAGGTTACTTGGATGATAGGTGTAGCATCACAGGATGTGTGGTGGTTGGTCTTCAAAATTGAGCTTGAAGATGGAGGTGCCTGAGATGGTTAGTGGAGGTTGTTGTATACGTGTAGCTATTTATCTCCAAGTGGGAGATAGTTAAGTTGTGGAGCTAAAAGCTTCACGAAGATGCTAATCAGGAAGTTGCTGAGTTCAACTAGTAACCAACATCAGTAGTATTACCGACATCAGTTAGACAGGGACCAGGGATCAGTCGATGTCGGTCAAGAGTAGACTGATAGAAACTGACGTCGGTCACCTGTGTGTGTGCATGCATTTGCATGTATTTCTAGAATGCATTTCTAGAATTAGACTTGTCTAATTTTAAGAGGTCTGAGAGTGTTTGCATGTTGAAGACTAATTTAAGTCTTGAGTCTATGTTTCTAATTATTTTAATTAGAAGTCTAATTCTTGTATGCTTGGGATCCTATTTAAGAAACCCATGAGGCATATATTGTAATTAAGGCAAGTAAAGAATTGAAGCAAGAAAGCAAGGTCAAAGTAGATATACAAGGTACAAGGTCAAGGAGATTAGTTGAAGCTATCAAGGAGGGGATAACAACTCAGGTTGTTGAGTTAGTTGTGGTTGAGAAAGAGAGAGAAAAATCTTGAGTGAAATATTGTACACCCAAGAGGTGTGAGGAGGAGAGGAAGATTTCTTTATTGTATTCAAGAAGAGTGTTAATACAGATAGTATTGTTTCTCATATTCTTTGTTGTTTCAAGTTTCTAGTTACTTAATCATTTTGGTTTAATTCCATGTTTAATTACTTATATAAAAGTAATCAATTGTGCTCTTAATCCTGACACTAAGATGCAAAACCTAATTACAATATGTTTCCCCTTTCCCCTATTTATACTCTTTAAAAAAAATCCATACCTTTGTGCTAAGCCATATCCCCACCAAAATGGCACAAAATAAGGGAGGTTTTAACCAACTAGATAAAATATAATCCCCCAATTCTCTCAACCTCTTTAAATCACCCTTATTTCTCCATAAATCATGCCAAAAATGTGGGAAGTGATTATCACACTAAAACATTTGCCCCATATTTTTAAAATTAAATAAATACATGTTAAAATTGCCTTGTTAACTTTATTTTAACCTTAGGGGTGAAATGGACTCTACATTTAACAATCTCCCACTTGGATTTTGCTTCCCCTTGAAAAATATTTAACACAACTCCATGATCTTCACACAGACTAATCAAAGCTAAACATAACCTCAACTTCTCCAATCAGAATACCTTGTTCAACATATCTATAATATTCTAGCTTGTATGTATCTTGTCTAGCTTCACCATGTTTTCTTCCAAAGCCATCCTGATGAAATGATATAACAACTATATGTGCTTCATCCTCGAGTGGAAAGAAAAGTTTTTGGATAAATGTATAACACTCTGACTATCACTATGTAGTCTCCGAACTTCTTGCTTATACCCTAACTCATTAAGTAACTATTTTAACCAAATCATTTCCTTTCTAGCCTTTGTATCAATAACATACTCAACCTCTATGGTTGATAAAGCCACAATTTTCTATATTCGATAAATCCAACTAACCTATGTATTACTAGTAGTAAATGCATAGCCTATTAGACTCCTCCTACTATCAACATCCTTAGCCATATTATAGTCCACATAATCATGAAAAGTGGTTTATAATCCACCAAAGCATAATGTTATACCCATGGTTCCTCTCAAATATTGAAGAATCCATTTTATTGCTTGCCAATGTTTATAACCTAGATTACTCATGTACCTACTTACTATTCCCCTACATGGGCAATATTTGGCCTAGTACAAACCATAACATAAATCAAGCTACCATACACTAATTAGTAAGGTACCTTGGACATCTTTATCTTTTCTTCTTCTATCCTAGATCACTACTTCTTTGATAATCTGAAATGGCCTGCCAAAGGAGTCCCAACTAGCTTAGCATCCTACATACTAAACCTCTCCAAAAAATTCTTCACATATTCTTCCTAGGATAAGATCAGATTTTTATCCTTCCTATCTTGATTTATCCTCATACTAAGGATTTTCTTTGCTACACCCAAATCCTTCATAGAAAAAGAATCACCAAGCTACTTCTTGAGTACTTGAATATGTTGCATGTTCTTTCCTATAACCAACATGTCATCTACATACAAGCATATGATAATATAATTACCATCCTCAAATCTCTTGACATATACATAATTGTCAGAATGACAATTAGAATAACCCTGTTCCAACATAAAACTATCAACCTTCTTATACCATTATTGTGGAGCTTGTTTCAGGCCATACAAGCTTTTCTTTAGTTTTCACACTAATTTCTCCTTTCCTTTGACCTCATAACCTTATGGTTTTTCCATATATAATTCCTCCTCCAAATTACCATGAAGGAATGTAGTCTTCCCATCTAATTTTTCTAAATGCAAATCCTCTACTACAACTATACAAACATAGTTCTAATAGAAGTCAATTTAATAATAGGAGAAAAAATATCATAAAAACTAATACCTTTCTTCTATGCAAACCCATTGACCACCAACTAGGATTTGTACCTTTTCTCTCCTCCATCCTATTTTTTGATTTTGTATACCCAATTATTATAAAATTCTCTCTTTCCCTTGGGTAACTTCACCAAATACCTTGTCTATTTCTCCATGAGAGAACTATGTTCTTCTTCCATAGCTTATTGCCACTTCTTCCTAGCATTTTCTTGCATTTCTTCCTCAAAACATTTTGGTTCTCCATTATCATTAACAAATAACTCAAAGATGGGGAAAAATATTCATGATATTTTCTTACCATAAGAGACCTTCTCACTATAGGAGTTTTGGGTTCCTATGTAGGAGGTTCATGAACTATCTCCTTGGATACTTTACCATTCATAATATCATCCAACACTATGTACTATTTTTATTCTTGTTCCTACAACTGATCCTTATACATTAATTTTTATTTAAAGAAAACATCCGTAGACCATAATATTTTCTTGTAACTAAAACTCCAAACTCAGAAACCAAAGTCACCCTCACCATAACCAATAAAGGTGCATCTTTCAGACTTAGCCTCTAACTTGGTCCTATCCTTCTTGGGAACATGAACCAATGCCTCACATCCAAATACCCTAAGAAAATAATAATTAAATTTCTTATCAGACCAAGCTTCCTCATGTATGCCTTCATTTAAAGGCACTAAAGGTCCTCTATTAATCATATATACCACTATGCTAACTGCTTTTGCCTAGAACATTAGGGGCAGCCTTGCATGCAATCCCATGCTCCTAGCATGCTCTATGATTGTCTTGTTCATCCTCTCTGACACTCCATTCTCCTATGGTGTCCCTAGAACCATATTTTTCCTATGAATTCCATTTTGTGAACAATAATCATCAAATTCTTTGCTACAATACTCACCTTCATTATCCGACCTAAAACATTTCAACTTGAGACCTATTTTATTCTCAACTAAAGCTTTCCATCTCTTTAATGTTTTAAACGCATCATATTTATTATTAATGTAATAAACCCAAACTTTACTAGTTGCATCATCAATAAATATAACATTATAATTTGAACCACTAATAGAAGATACTTGAGCTACCCCCCATACATCTGAGTGAACCAAATCCAACTTATTCTCCTTATTTATAGGTCTAACCCTTAATAACTTAACTCTCTTCTACTTCTCGTACACACAATAGTCATAATATATGAAATCAACTTGTTTCAATCTAGGTAACTTTTCTTTCAATATTTCCATGCCCTTCTAGCTCATGTGACCAAGCTTTTAGTGCCACAAAGTTCCATCTTCATCTATAGTAACTAAATCACAATGATTAACACTACTAGTCAAATATAGAGTACCAACTTTCTTACCTCTTTCAACCATAATATCACCCTTGGTAACTTTCCAAGAGTATACTAAAAACATCACTGAACAACCTTCACTATCCAATTACCCTGTTGATATTAAATTCTACCTTGGCTATGGGACATGTCTAACATCCTTTAGTACTTATGTGTTCCCATTTTTCATATTTATCTAAACACAACCTTTCCTTACTATATTTCATGGTTCATCATCACCAAGATAAACATGTCCAAAATCTCCTTGAACATAATTAATAAAATGATGCCTATGTGGGGTGGCATGAAAAGAAGCACCTTAATCTAATACCCAAGATTTAGAAACATTATCCAAAGAAAGAATTAAAGCATCCTAACTAACATTACTTGTCATATTTACCTCCTTGGGCTCCTCATGTTTGGTCTTCTTGTCCCAAAGTTCACAACATTCCTTCTTTATGTGTCCACTTTTCCCATAGTGTCAGCACACCATATTGGTTCTAGATTTTGATATTCCCCAACCCTTTAACTTTCCATGGTTTCCTTTACTTCTAAATTTTTGTCTCCATCTAGTCTCCACCATCAAATCATTCTTTGAATATGATTCCTCAATGTTCTTCATTTACATTTCCTCATTAAGAATCACACCTATAACTTCATCAAACTTTAAACTTCCCTTATCATGTATGACATTACTCATAGCCATAACTAGGCTATCCCAACTATCAAGGAGCAAAAAATAAATAAATACTTAACTTCATCTTCAAATTTAATACCAATAGAAGTTAACATACTCAACCATATTAAAATCATTCAAATGATCAACTATAGAACCATTTTTAGACATTTACATATTAAATAACCTTTTCATCAAAAATATTTTATAAGAGGCAAAGGATTTTTCATATAACTCCCCTAATTTCTTCATCAGACCAAATGTGTTCATCTCCTTTGAAATATTAAAGGCAACTGAAGATGAAAGGCACAACTATATGGCTCCTAGTGCTTTCCTATCAAGTAAATTCTAATCCACCTAATTTATACCTGAAGGTTGGCCTAGGAGATAAAATCCTTCTAAAATAAGTAATTCTCCATCTGCATCTTCCACAATCTAAAATTCTATCCATTGAATTTTTCTACTCTAGATCTGCCATTATATGTCATAGCTCCCACTCAAGCTAATATATTTCCCTATAATTCACCACTTTAGCAAAACCACTAAAGATATCTCTTATACTAGTTATTATGAATGAGTGATTAAAATTAATTAATTATGTAATAATATGCAACATGGAAATCATTCCTTAGAATCACAACAACAGAGACATATGGAAGAAAAATTTAGATCTAAGTAAATACACACATAACATCGATATAACATGGTTCACCCTATGTGGGATATGTCCACCAAGAGGATGTAAATAATATTATAAATAATAGTAAAACAAATATATATAATAAACCTCTCACAAAGATAATTTTCTCCAACCTGAATTCACACCAGAATTTCTAAGATGCAAAGCTACACCTCAAAACTGACCATAGACAGAAAGCAGAGCTCAAAATAAGATGCAAACATAATTACAATGTGTTTCCACTTGCCCTATTTATACTCTTTAAAAAAAATTCCATACCTTGGTGATAAGCCATATTCTTGCCAAAATGGCACAAAATAAGGGAGGTTTTAACCAACTAGATAAAATGTAATCCCTTGATTCTCTCAACCTCTTTAAATCACACTTATTTCTCCATAAATCATACCACAAATGTGGGAAGTGATTATCACACTAAAAATTCTCCCCATATTTGTAAAATGAAATAAATACATGTTAAAATTACCCTGTTAACTTTATTTTAACCTTAGGGGTGAAACATACTCCAAATTTAGCAAGTTCATGTATGAGTACATTGCATAGGTCAAAATTCACAATTAAATCATATCATCAAATCAATATTTCACCAACATATATCACATTACACCATTTATTCACACACCTTTGTGGCATGGGATAACTACATGAAGTTTGATCCCTCTTCAGAGTTTTGATATGCAAGCATTAATTAATACATGAGGTGTTGAGGTCTCACCCAAATTTAGCTGTTAACCCATTTTCCCCATTTATTTTCATTGGTATTCACATTTCAAGGAACTAGGGTTTTTGAAGGAAAATCAATCACATAGTGGTCTTTATAAGTGGTTATAATTTCCTACACTAGATATAGGCTCTACAAA
>JARHVA010001067.1:3560000-3660000 GCA_037957365.1 Torreya grandis
ATGGTCATTTTTGTGGACCTAGGATCTCTTAGGGCAACAAGTATGCTAGTTTGGTAATTTTTTTCATATTTTTTAGTTATTCATGCTATAAATATCTAATTTTTTAAAGTTACTATATGAACACACTATATATATTATAATAATTTAAACTACATGTCTAATTTTGAAAACACTCCAAAAATGCACTTTCAGGTCTACAGGGTTGTAGGTGGTCATTGTTCATACATGCTTGTCATATAAGTTTATTTTGAAGGTATATAACCTTTGATAATGATTGTAAATTGATATAAGGTGTATTTATATAATGTATATTTCATATAAAATCCTTCTTCATGATTTATAAATCTCCAAAACACTTCTTGATAAAGTAATGTTTCTTATTAACAATTGTTAATAAAGCTCTAACCTTCTTGATGATACTAAAAACCATGATATTGGAGTAATACACCATATTAAAGTATCCTATAAACCATTATGAGTCATATAAACTCTCCAAAAAGTTACCACATTTGATTTGGGGTAATTTTAAGCTTGAAAATCAATTTTGATGGAGATTTGAGTTGTCCTAGCATATTTCAAGCATAGTTTTATTAGAGGTATAGTCACTAAGAATGGGGGTACATAGATGATGAAATATATTTCAAACTTTAATTTTAATCCTTTTAAAATATTAATCAATGACCACAATTATTCATAAAGCATACAATATGTTTATAATAATGAATAAGAAAGATGATGCAAGATCACACAAAAAACATAAGATCTATGTGGAAAACCCTCTTGGGGAATAAAACCCACTATCAATCCTTAAAAAACATGGACTAATTTTCCTATAATGTGATCACAAACATGAGACATTATAGTGAATCACCCACTTCACAAGGAATACCCACCCCTAAGTATTTATAAGCACCCACTTGTTCTAGATATTGAGCACCCACACAAGACCTTATGGAATCAACAACTCCATAACTCTGATTTCATTTCAATATGATTGGAAAAATAATGTACAACACCTCACTTTCAACTCATCACACACATTCCAATTTTATTATATAAACAATGCATCCAAACACCCCTTTTGGATCACTCTAGACTTCTTCGCTCATCCTCAATCTTCTATGTACTTTAGTCCATCCACTAAGCACACTCCCTCTAATATATTTCCTTCATCTCTATCTTTTTCTCTCTTAGCACATCAAGTCTTAAAACCATTACCTTAACATTCATACTTTATATAGTTTTCATGAATATCAACATCTAAGTCAGCCATAAAACCTATCTTAACCCTTAAGACTTATATCATACGAACACATAGCTCAATACCATACTTATAGGTCAGCCATAACATCTATGGGTCATACTTAATTAGTTACTCCTTTCAATTAGGACTTAGTATCTCTTATAGATTTCATGAATATCTATTACCCCTTTAACACTTCATCAAGAAAATTAAGAACATAATATCACTTTCAAATACATGGGTCCACTCCATATGACCTCTAAGATATATTTAAATGAATACATCCACCAAAACACTCTTTTCCTAAAGCATAAATTACTAAAACATTAATCTTGTACACATTAACACCATGAATAAACAAAAAATCAACTTTGAAGCTAAATATTTACAACTTTACAAACATTCAAACCTTCTAATAAAATTTATGGATGCTCCTTGAAGTCCTCTACAACTTTGCCTTTTACACCACCATCAGATTTTGACATTTTCTCAAGATATAGATCAAAAACCCATCACTAATTTTCTTTCACAAATCTGAATATTTAAATTTCATTGTCATTGTCTAAATATAAAACATCTCACACTTGTCATCATTTTGTGTCCCTTGGGAACTTTTAACAAATACACTTTGTTGATATCCTCATGAGCTTTCCATCTTTAAATATTTAATTCTCCCAATTGATATTCAATCCTTGATTTTGATATCATGCCACTTGGCAGCTCTATGTGCCTTATATGCACCCTAATCTATTCAGTTAACATGCTTATGCCACTTAGTAGTTATACGTGCAATCTAAGCACTCTATTGACTTATTGACTCAATATTATCCATTAGATCATAATTGACACAATCACACACTCACCATTGGATATTCATTTGATAATATTCATGCTCACTATAGATATTCATCATTGGATTAACACTCATCATTAGATCTATCTTGGTTATTTGACCCCAGACTTTAATGTAGTTAAACTTGGTAGTCTCTAGTCCATCACAATCTACTAGAGTAACTTCGAAGATTTATATCTTGAACTAGAAAAAACTTCAAGACTCCAAATATTTAGAGTACCTTCCTAGCACTATAGACAACATCTTCATGAAAATATTTGACCAATGTTAACTGTTTGATTACCTGCATAAATTTCAAAAAAATTCTAGATCACTCATATCTTGATGATCTGTAGTGATGATCTAGTTTCTCTTAAGTTATAATATGCATGTTTCTCTTTCCAAATGATCAAATGACACACCAAAACTTCACCAAGACATCTATGGATGTCTCACAACATTTTTTTGTCCTTATAGACTTACACATGTGTCATTTCTCTCCAAAATATCAAGCACAACTTATTTATCATTCATGCATTAGTACCACATGCTCTCTTTGACATCAATGATAACCTGAGACATAAATAACCATGATCAACAATCTCCCCTTTTTACATTGATGTAAAAACACCCTCAAAATGACTTATTAATCATTTGAACTTTTTCATTATAATCTTTCTCCCCCTTTGACATTAATGATAAAGGGTCTCTTCCTCAACATGCCAATAATAATTTATTAATAAAAATACTATTTAATATGCTCAAAATACTTACATACCTTCAAGTATATCAATTAATTTCTACCCTTTTGACATGCACCAATCTGAACTTGGACTTCTCTGATCCTTTGACCTAATAAACTACTCACGTAGCTTATAAAGTTCCCCCTAATATTATGCTCCATCTCATGTCATCTATTATGAAACCATACTATAGAAGTTTTTTTTTAATTGAAACATCTCACACATGCTCCCCCTTATTCAATGCATACCTTGCACATTATCAAATTGAAGAGAAAATACCTTTATACTAATTGGCATTTTGATAGTTACCTATAGCATACACACTTTATTCCAAACATGAAAGATGTCTCCTACGAAGCATAGGTATAGACACCCACTTGTCATAGAGGGACTAAAGATCACATAACTTAGGTGAATCCCATATCTCCATGCTTTTACTTGACTTTTATTCCCTCCTCATCTTCAAATTGACTTTGAATAAGTTTTCAACCTTATTCTTTTCTTTTATCTCATGATCATGATTGATTTCCTTTTCCATTTGAGTAGATAAGGATTTATCCTTGATACTTGAACTTGTTACCTATTATTTCATGGAAAATAATACACTTTGAGCATGTTTTTCATTTACCTACTTATGCCTCCATTCACTATGAATTATCTTCATGATAGGATTGATAATTTATGAAGTACTAATCACTCTTGCATAACCTTGCTATGTGACATCTCTCATGACATTTGAAATAAATGAGGTTTCTAAGATTTTACATACCTTGATATTGATATATAATATTATTCCTTGAAGTTTCATAATTATGCACCTAATCATTTGGTCCCCTGATGAAGATATTACAAAACTTTGCAATATGACCAAATCATTGACACTTGTAGTAAAAGATGTCATTCTTTCCTTGTGAACTTTTCAATTGTCTTCAGTGATTATGTTATTTATTTTTACCATTGTCTTGATCATAATTCCATTAAAATTCATTCTTTGAGGATATTTTACAATCCTTTGACTTATGACCAAACTGATTGCAAGAGTAATAATGACCATTGAAATTTACATACCTCATAGCATTTGGTTGTCTAATTTGATTTGTCTTCATTCTATCAATACCTTCATTCCTTGAATGATTATTGATCTTCAAAAGCTTTATCTTGTATTAAGTTATATGCTTTTTTTATTATTTATATCCAAGACTGGATCTATCACTTTCATGATTTTGACTACTCAAAATATTATCAAGATCATTTGAGCTCTTTTCAAACTTCACAAATGACTTCACCTTACAAGATGTCTTGTTTAACTTAGATTTTAATGACTCAATTTCAACCACATACCTTAAACACTCATCTTATTTATATTTGAGGTTTGTAGATAGTTTCTAATTGACTATTGAGATTATTGATAGTATCTTCATGTTCCCTAGTGTCATCATTCATTCTTGCTTCAAACACACTGAATTTATCTTCATAGTCCTTGATCTATGACATCATCTTTGTTATTTTTCTTCTCAATATTCATATCTTCAAGAGAATTAATAAATTCATCCTTATTATCTAAATCATTATTTGTATCTTTGCTCATAGCTTGATTTAGTTTCATCCACAAAAATGTTATCTTTGATTGATACAGGACAGAATCTTCATCTTTACTTTTTACTTCTTCAATAAGAGTAAAACCTGAGTTTCAAACTATTATGTAATATCATCATCCTCCTTGAATTTATTACTCATCCTTCCTTCAAAATTTCCAAATTTCTCCTCATAATATTTGATCAAGAAATCTTGATTTCTGTTCTTACTTTGTAGTATCTTCATTTCTTCCATATTGTCTATATTTTTATCTTCAAGAGTGACTTTCTCATCTTCTTCCTCTAAGCTATCTCTACCAAATAAATCTATTATTCAAGAAAATTAACCTTCATCATCACTAAAATCCATGAATAATGTCTCCTTGTCCTCATTATGAAAAGAATCATTACTATCAAATGTGTTTACTTCTTATTCTACATATGAGTTACTATCTTATTCATGGTAAAGGCTCTTACTGCCTTTGTACCCAACATCCCCATTCTTTCCATAAGAAATGGGGACCCACATTTTTTATATTATAGTCTTGACTTTGAGCCACTCTTCTAATGTTTATCTAGGAGAAGATTGATTATTGGCCTTTTTTGTATTTTGGCAAAATGGCATTGGCATCATGCTTTCATAAACTAACCTTGTTAATACTTTTTGGAAGTCTTTGTTGGGTTTTATGTTTTCAGACTTATCTTTTTTGAACTTATATTTTTTTGGATTGGGTCTTTAAAACTTTTGTTCCATAAGAATTAGTCTTTGGGTTTATTGTGTTGGACATTTTATATATGACAATTTCCTCATGACAATTCCCCCATGCCAATTTATTAGAAGCAATTGATCTCTATTGAACTTATATTCATCAAATTTATCTTTTTTGGAATTTTTCTATTATATATTTTATCTGAAGGAATTTGATCTAGCCAATATATTTTCCCCACAATAATTTTTTCAATATAATTTTACCATAGACTTATTCTTTAGAGATTTTTTGCCCTGGGCTTATTCTTTCAAGTTTATTGTGTCAGACATTTTATCTTAAAAAAATTCCTTAAATCAAACTTATTCTTGCAAACAATTTTTCCAAAACATTCCCTAGTGCCAATATCCCCAAAAATAATCTTGCCAAAACATACCCTTCAAAATTTTTACCAAAAAGATTTTTTCTTGATAGACTTACCCTTAAGACTTTTTGCCAAGGGTATTTTACCCAATTAACTTACCCTTAGGAATTTTTACTACAAGCATTTTTCCTAAAAAATAAACTCTTTGGGATAATTTCTTTGGACACTTTGTTTGAATTAGTTTCCTTGAAGATAATATACATGCCCCAGATAAAAGGCCCACAATAATTCCCCTCACATAAAAATACTGAAACATTTTCCCTGAATGCCCTACTACTAAAACTCTAAAAGTGTGATAAGTATCAACATCTCAAGATCCCATATGGTAGATCAATGACCTCTAGGAAGAAGCAAATCCAAAATTTCAAGATCCCAAAATCCCTATAGAAGTACCAAATATCACCACTAAATTCATGCACTTTACTATATGTGCTAAGTCATTTTTATGTTTATGTTTGTAGGAGTAAATTTGGAAGTGACAAGTTTCAAGCTCATGGGAGTAAAATATTCAAGCATAAAGATCTACGGTGCATATTAACTCATATATTGGAGATATAATGGCATAAGATCAAACATGGTAACAAAGGAATTTCTTGAGCAAGCATGGTGGTGACAAGTGTTACCCTTGTGGGAACACTTAAGTAACATATCCAATAGAGCATGGGAGCCCAATACATAGAGATCTAATGGTGTGAGATCGATGGAGAATTTTCAATAGGCACAAATCTAATGAAAAGCTACCACATAGTACAAAGTCATTAAGCAATGGAGTGTGTTCTATAAAAGATCTTAGAAATCTCATAGAGCTACCAAATGGCATACCCACATTTAATTATGTAGAAGAGAATTGATGGTATGAGTTTTAGGTGGAATTTTCAAAGATTTAGACTCGGTAAGAACATGCAATGCATAGTTATTTTTGGTTGTTCTCAAAAGATATGAAAGGCTAAGACTTTATGAATGAATAGTTTTATAAATAGTGCATATATTTTGAAGTTTACACATAGTTCAAGTTATAATTGTAAAAAACTACCTTTATATTTATACATATGCACATGTTTTATAGATTTTGTAAAGGCTATTTTAAATGGATAACTATAATTCGACCCTTATAAAGTTTTTGACCATAGTTAGAACTCAAGTTTTGACATCACATATAATGACCTTTCATGAACTTGGAGGATGAGGTGACCCCTTTCCCAAGTCTATATAAATAATTATAATTTAACTTGGTTTATTGTTAGAGAATTTTGAATACAAGAGTAACATCATTTTTTATCATCAGTGAATGTATTTGAGTATTTTATTTCTATTTTTTGTGTAATTAGTTATTACTTATTGGTTATATGTTTCAATAATATTTAGTGTGCAATAACTATGAATAGATTCTTGACTATCTTGATTGATGTATGGATCTATAGACGTGCAAAAAATATTGAAAGATTAGTAAATATATTGATTAGGATAATTTAGTTCAAATTGATTCATAATTTTGAATGTGCATGAGTGCTTTATTTTATGTAGTTTTCTCTATGTTTGCAATAACTACCTTAGATACTTTTCTATCCCAATCCATAATCTCCTAAGTAAGAGTGTGCAATAGCTGCCCTAAAATGAGCAACCTTTATCTAAGGCCTATGAATTTCTTACATCAATATCTCCTTATAATTCTTAACCATGTATGATTGTGTGTGTGTAATTTTTTCTAGCAATAGGCATAGGTTCTAAGATCACTTGTCCTTTTAGAAACTAGCTAGGGAAGTGATTCCTAAAAACCATAGAAGCTTTCTTTTCTGCCTTACCCTTCCCTCCTTTTTTTGAGTTTGTTTTGAGACTTGCCCACTTTAAATTATAATTCAACCATCCATCAAACTCACATAGAGATTCACTACCTTTTAGGGACCACATCTCCATCCAAAGAACCTTGTCAACAACCTACATGCCCTACCAGCTATTCCATCAATAGGTTTTCAAAGATTGGATACCTGTAACTCATGCCCTAGAGTGGAGTTTACCTCCGTTTAGATTTTAAAATGTTAGAGGCTAGATCATTACACTATGGTGTGTATGAAACCTTCATCAATAGTAAATGGTACTAGAAAGAGGGTAATCCCCTTAATAATAGTAATTATTCTTTGTATAGAGTTACATTATAGTCACCCATGAGAGTGACCAAATATAATTCCTAGGATGGTTTGCTAGTCTCACCCTTGGTATATCATAGGAGACCTAAAACTATGACAAAAACCCTAGTTTAGAATAATACACCTCCAAAGACTCCTCCAATAAGGAATCCTTTACTTATTAACCAACCAATGGCTCAACCCTAGTTAGTTGGATCTGCTATTTCTATCATAGGAGATGTGCCTGACTTACCTCAAAATATTAAGAGGTACTTACCATCCTTTTCTCCTATGGGAGCAAATATAATAGAGGAACATATCTAATATTTTAAGGATGGATTAAGGCTAATGAATGTTATCCATGAGTATGTTGCATGTAGATTATTTCTTTTTACTTGAATTAATGTTTCTTATGATTGGTATTTAAATCTAATGGAAAAATCCATCACTTATTAGGATGAGTATCAAGTAGGTTTTATCACATAGTTTGGACATGTCACTAATCATGGTCTGATATACCAACACTTCACTAGTATGAAGAGAGAGCCTAATGAGCCTATCTAACTTTTCAATGCAAGGTTACAAAAGATGTATAAATGGTTGACCCAAATATATATACAAAATGAGACATTAATGTTGGAGACGTATAATAATGTCTTGGACCCAATCACTACCATGTTCTTGAAGAGAGTAGTTGTTAACAATTTAGAATTAGCATATAAAGAGGCTATCAACATAGATAAGAATATCAATATTCAGATGCCTAGAGTTCCTAATATTAATAATGGATTTCTATCACTCAATATGATACCATATGTGAAGCATAATTTTCTTGTGTTTAATCAAAATCAATTATACACACTACCTCCATTAACACATACAACATAGCTAAATTTTAGCTTATTGAACAATCATACGATAGGCAATGATTATTAGTAGAATAAATAATTAGTTGTACTTTCCACTACTATTTTATAAGGTATAAATTATACAAAGGTAGAACTAGATTCTATCCAAAATATGGTTTAAAAGTTGAACAATGACTTCTTAAATATGTAAAGGAAGATGGGAAATGCAAATGCCCCAACTAGTAATCAAAATACTAGATTTTAGAGATATAACAAACCATTCAATATACCTAAGCAGCCTAACAAGATTCTATAGATAAACATGGTACAAAAAAATCTTCCCCATTGGTGTGGAATT
The DNA here is from genome assembly GCA_037957365.1 of Torreya grandis. NCBI lineage: Eukaryota > Viridiplantae > Streptophyta > Pinopsida > Cupressales > Taxaceae > Torreya > Torreya grandis. The sequence goes on from JARHVA010001067.1 coordinate 3,568,853, forward strand.
CACAATACCTCTCAACATTGTGATCTTAATTGCATCAAATTCTATGTATCATTCAAAATATTTCAAAGAGAAGTAGTCAAGTAGGATCAAATGAACAATCCACCAGAATCCCATTAGGTTGTTGGCTCTTCAAGTACCACTATGTTTTTAAAAACTCATGAATTTCCCTTCCCAGGTGAAGATGACAATGAACTAGAACATAATACAAATGAAGTTCATGTTTTCCAAAAATTTTAGAGAGGTGCATACAATCTAAGGAATAATCAACCATTTACAACATTCACTTCTCAAAATAACATGGAGATTACTCCTAATCCTAATATAGAGAATAATCCACCCATCCAAAGGGGAATGATTAGCCATAAAGAAAGGAATAACTAAGTAAAAGAGGATACAATATTGTAGAGGATATGAAAAAGATCAAAGTGAATATAACTCATCATGAGTTAGCAAAAATCCAAAAACAAAAGAAATTTCTATGGAAGTCCATTATTGGAAAGGATCCTATAGAAAGAGATAAATCATCTATAGACAAAGTGAAAGTTGTTGATGCCATTGTCATCTACAAGAGTAATCCAAAAGTTCCACCCTTCTTGCTAACTATCTAAGCATTCAATAATAACATTCATAATTTTTTAGTTGATTCTAGAACATTTATAACTATGATGCCCACATCCATATGTCAAAAGATAGGTCTCACTATGAGTCAATTAAAGAGAAAAATTTCACAATTAGATAAAATAGTAGTATCAGTAGTTGGATAATTGACCAATGTGCACATTTAAGTAGCATCTGAACTACAAGTCTAGATGACCATTGATATTCTGGTGGTATACATACTAGAAGGCTACAAAATATTGCTAAGTAGGGATTGGTACAAAACACTCATTAGATATATCTTTATAGACTTCTCTCATATTTGGATATCATAGAGAGGAATTGAGAATCAAATTAGAATTGATAGAGAGTCAAGAATGAAGTATCCCATAATAGAATATAATGTCAATAATGAAGAAGTAAAGTATGAGTCTCCTAGCCTTGGTATTTGTACTTTTTACTACTCAAAATTAGTTAAAAAATATATAACTTAGAGGTTCCACATACCTATGTAATTTTCACTTTGATGGCACTAGATCCAAGTAAGGATCAGGCATGGGAATCAAGTTGATTGATCTACAAGGTAAAAATTTCTTGGCAACATACAGGTTGTAATTTCCATGTACTAACAACAAAGCTAAGTATGAGGATCTAATTCTAAGATTATAGTTTACACTTAAGAACAATGTAAAGAAAATATTAGTATTTGGTGACTCAGAGTGAGTGGTCAATCAGTCAAAAATAAACACCAATGTAATCTATGTTATTTAAAGAGAAACAAGCACAAATCATGGGACCTAATTGAAAGCTTTGAAGCTTTCAACATAGTATCACTTCACAGAGATAAAAATTGAGAGGTGTACTTAATATCTATAATTACTACTAATTTTGAGCCATTACAAGAATCTAAGGTAAAAATGTTCTCTATTAAATCATTATTATGTCCTTCCATTTTGAATAATGTATAAAATTTCTAGGTCTTTGATGATGACTAGTAGATTATTTAGTTTTTAACTAATTTAGGGGAATTTTAATCCTAAATAATCAATGACAAAGACATTAATCACCTCTGTCAAGAGGAATTAGATAAATAAGGCATTTTCTAGCTCAAAGAGAATTGAATTATAGCTAGGTTGGTCTCTTTATAAAGACCATTCGACATAGACCCTTAAGCTCAACAACTCAGGCATCCCAAGGTCAATTAATTAGACTTAAAAAGAGAAAATATAGGAGATAAACATAGCTTGCATTTTGTTAATATAATTTTTAGTTGTACCCCAAAAGAGAGATAACAAGTGAAGAATCTAATCACCTGATACAAGAATGTCATTACTTGGACATATGAATACTTGAAGGTGTATGACCCATAGGTCATTAATCATATGATTCCCTTAAATCCATATCAAAACCCACTCAAATAGAGGAATAGATTGATCAATCTTATTATATAGCCTCTCATTCAAAGAGAAGTGGAGAAGCTATTAAGTGCAAAAATCATCTTTCTAGTAAGACATTCTACTTGGGTGGCCAATTTGGTCCTAGTAAGAAAGAATAATGGTGAGATCAGATTATGTGTGAACCTAAATAAGGCTTCTAAAAAGGATAATTATTCCTTCCCTTCTCTAGATGAGGTGATACAAATAGTAAGTGGTTCTAAAATGATAATCTTTTTGGATAGATTTTCAAGCTATAATCAAGTAGTAGTGCAATCTAAGGATTGAATGAAGATGAAATTCACTATGAAGTGGGGAACTTACATGTATAAGAGGTTGTCATTAAGCCTAATAAATGTATGAGAAACCTTTCAATGTGTCATGGATCATTATTTCAAGTTAATGATAGGAAAATGCATAATCATCTACATGGATGATCTTAAAATATTTTTAAATAATAGGAAAGACCACATAAGTCACTTACAATCCATATTTGAGAGATGTAGAAGGTTCAGGGTTTCATTAAACCCAAAAAAGAGAATTTTTGGAGTCACTAAGGGAAAGCTTTTGGGGCACATCATCACCAAGGATGGGATTATCACTAATCTAGATAGAATTTAGGGAATTTCAAAGATTATACCACCAAACAACAAGAAGGAACTCAAATCACTCTTTGGAAAGATTAACTTCATAAGGAAGTTTATTTTAAAATTTTCAAAGATTGCTAGACATTTGAATGCCATGATCAAATAAGATGAAAAAATAGAATGGATTGTTAAAGTGAGAAAGTCTTTCCAAGACAATAAAGATGTGATATCATAGGCTCCAGTGCTAATTAGTCTAGATTTTATAAAATATTTCTACTTGTATTCATTCACTTTAGAGCATATGATTTTTGTTATCATCACATAGAAGAAAAATGAGATCATGCATCCAATGGCTTTCATGAGCACAAATTTGAAGGATGTAGAACTTAGATACTCTATGATTGATAAATATATTTTTAATCTTGTGAAAGAAGTGAAGAAATTTTGGTATTATATCTTGAGAAATAAAACCATTTCCATTATGATCAATCCTACTATCAAGCTCACCCTATCATATAACAAACTAGGAGAATGATGAGGCAAATGGATGGCCAATATGTAATAATTCAACATAGAGATCAAGCCTACAAAGTTTGTTTGGGGCTAAGGCATTATTCAAATCATGACTGAACTAGATCCATACATCACAGTTAAAGAGGTATATGAAGCTCAATTATCTAAATGAGAGTGGTATACTGATATAATACAATATTTAATTATATAAACTAGTTCCTCAGAGTTTAATAGATATAAAAAGATCTTTAAGGTGCAAAGTTTCTCATCACATGATCAAGAAGGGAGTCCTTTATAGAATAAATTATGAAGGTATTTATTTTAGGTGTGTATCTATAGACAAAGCTAAATAAATTTTAGATAACTCACATTAGAAGATAGGTAGTGGTCACCCATCTAGAAATTACCATAACCCATAAGATATTAAGAATGGGATATTATTATCCAACTATCTTTAAGGATGCTCATACTCATGTCAGGAAATGCCATGAATATCAAGCTCTATTTAAGAGGGAGGTATATACAATAATGCCTTTATAACTAGATGTTGAAGGAAGGCCATTTGCCCAATGGGTTTTAGACTTCATTGGTGTCATCAACCCAAATTCCTTGGTAGGCCACAAATTTGTGCTTATCACCATAGAATACTACATCATATAGTTAGAAACCATATCCATAAAGAATTATAGATCACAAGACATGATCCACTTCTTGGAAGAACACATAACAACTAGATTTGGCATGTCTATTTATATGGTTTGTGATAATGGACTAGCTTTCATATCAAAAAAATTTACTCAGTGGTCACATTACAACTAGATTATTATCAGGTTATATTCTAATAATTACCCCTAGAGAAATGGACTAGTAGAATCAATGAACAATAATATAATCAATGTAATTAATAAATTAGTTGGAGATAATCCTAGGGACTAACAAAATTTATTAAAGTATGCTCTTTGGGCAAACTGGACTAGACACAAATAAGCCCTTAAAACATCACCTTACCTATTGGTGTATGGATGTAGGCTAGTGTTCCCAATTATGCTAAAATTACCCACTTATAAATTCATGCAGGACTACATGGAACCAAGTAATAAAGAAGAATAAAGATTATTGGACATAATAGAAATAGAATATTCAAGGATTAAGGCTTATAAATATTCAAAAAATACTAGGATGTGGTCAAAGGGTGGTTGATCAAGTGTTATTGTGGGATAAATCCCATGAGAATAAATGAAAACATGATAAGTTTTCCCCACTATGGATTGGACCATACTATATTTCGAAGATCATGGGAAATAATGCATTTTGTCTGAAGGACCTATAGGGTAATGAACTTACCTATCTAGTTAAATGTAGTTTTTGAATCACTATTTCATGATTATACCATTTGAAGGAACCCCATACTAATGAAGCAAACAAATTTAGATGTAGAATTAGATTAAATTTCATGCTTTTTAAACTAGATTTCAATGATTTCTTAAGATAGTTTATTGATTTCATAGATTAGTTTCCTACTTTCTAGATTAGTCTTTCCTATTTTTAGTATTTTGCTTTCTTAGACTAGATTCATGATTTCTTAGTTTAGGTTTCCCACTTTATTACATTAGTTTTTTTATTTCTTTCTCTAAAAAATAGAATTGTGTTTACTCTAACTATAACCAAGTTAAAATCCAAACCAACTAAGCTTATGACTTGTGGGGAAAATTAAAATCTTTACACTTTGGGACTAGTTTACAGATTAGGTGTATTTATGTGTTTTTGAGTCTTTAGGATAAAGATATGTAATCATGAATTATTAGGGATTGTGTCATAATTGAATACTTTCACCAGGTACGTGAAAGTTGATCTTAGAAGCACTTCATATAAATTTAGAATTTTTTCTTGTTTTATTGGATCAAATGTACTTATCACATTAAATACCTATTAGAAATGATAATTATGGGTATAGATGTGGCTAGCAGGGACATTCTAATAATTATTTTTTTAATAATTATACCAACTCATTGGGGTTCCATATCTTCTCTTTTCATTTTTTAGGAACCCATGCTACCCTTTCTCTTTACCTTTTTAGTATAATAACTTCTATGGATGCATATGCTTTGTAAGTCATCTCGTGAGAATTTTGTTTTATTCTACATTAATGGGAAGTAGTAGTTACTTATATTATACTTAGTCTAAAATTAAGTGTTTAAGCCAATGAAGGCATCCACATATTTATTATATTGATATTTCTCAAAGGAGATTGCCCCTCAAAGAGGCAAGTGATTCTACAATTTAGCCATTATAATTTAGTTCCATTTATTTGAGTTAATATATTGCTAGTCTTCATAGTTTATTTCATGTATTTGTAATTATCTGCTAACTTATTTAGGAAGGATCCTCTCATCTAGCATCAGATCACTTTTTACGGCCAAATTTTTTTCATTAAAAAATTATTAACTCTATTCTACTACATAATCTATTTAAGTCATTTTTTTAAAAGTAATTCTCTGTATCACAATAATCTATTTAGGATCAGGGTAAAAACCTAACCACATAGCTATGGGAAGTGCTTGGGTGAAATCCCTAAAACTCATTTTAAGGAGTACTATAGGAGCCCCAAAGTAGTTCACCCATTAAGAGGACCTAACAATGAAATGGGAAATGAACCCTTCTTGATTGAGTAGTTCCTATCTATGAGGAAAACTAAGAGTTATCATTGAGAGGTAAATCCATGGCCAAAAAAATTTTAGAGTTCAATACTCACTAAGATAAAATTAGTGACCAAAGTGATATATTTAAACCCTTAAGCAATAATTAAAACTTGGGGACTATTTCTATTAGTTTCAAAATATTTCTAGTATAATATCAAAAAAATCAATTAGTAGAGTATTTGTAGACTATCAGAGGACTTGTAACTAGATAATTGATAGAAACTAGAGATTGAGAAATCTCTATTCTATCAATTTTAGAAAACTATCAGTAGATTCTTAGAAGACTCACACATAGAAAAAAACATAAATAAAAATATATATCTCTCCATCTGTAGCCCCATTGATCTTCCATTTATAGCCTTGTTGATCCTCAAATTTTATCCAGACACCTAAAATTCCATTCCCCATGTTTTCTTCCTTGAGGTCCCAAATCCTGATTCTAATCCTAATTCTCACAAATCTCAATTTACATTTTTCAATTTTTGCCATTAATTATATTTGTCCATTTGCCTCAAAAAATTTCCATAGTCTTCATCTTCCTTTTCTTCTCCTTTGTCCCTCTTTGATAAATTTTCTAGTTTTTCTATTTTCACTCCTGATATTGCCCTCACCTTCATCAATCATACTCCCACTATGCAAAAAAAAATAGTAAAATTACCTTTACCCCTTCTGAATTTACCCAAATCAAAAACTTGTCTTACTAAACATGTCTTAACTCTAATTTTCCTACCCATTATATATATATATATATATATATATATATAATTCAAGTCATGGTAGTAACCTAAACAAGACCAAAAAAATGAAGGATAAAATTGCCACCCTCAAGACACACATCAAAGATCTTGATGAAAAAAATCTTGACCTCAGTCTTCAACGTACCACCTTCAACAACAGATGACATCTAGAGTCCTCTTCTGACACTGAATTTTATTTTTCTAGTAATTTTTGTGGGCTAAAGCTTTAGTCTCCTTGATTCTATGGTGCAAATATAACTAGATGGATCTATCAGATAGAATAATATTTTATCCTACATAATACTTTTGATGCCAATAAGGTTCTACTTGCATCTTTTCACTTGGAACTTGAATCACTTCAATGGTATCATTGGTATACCAAGGCTCATGATGAGTAAAGCTGGACCAATTTTTGCACCCTCATTTTTCAACATTTTAGCCCTAGTGTTTTTGATGACTTCATGAGAGCACTCACTAAACTTCACCAAAATGAACCATGAGAGAATATCAAATAGAATTTGAAAAATTATCCAATCACATAGAGGGACTGTTTAATGAATTCTTTAGAAGTTTCTTTATCAGTTGACTAAAAGATGTAATTTAATCTAAGGTCAAAATGTTTTAGCCCAGCATGATGATGGAAGCCTTAGGGTTGGTTAAATTAGCAGAGAACAAGATCGCATCTCAATAATGATTCAAATCTAGTTTTTCTCAATTCAAAAATACAACTTCATAATGATCTCAAACAATGTTAGCCCCCTGAACCACTCCTATCAATCATTTGACTGAAGCAGAGATGCGAGCCCATAAAAAATGACTATGTTATAATTGTGATGAAAAATTCACTCAGGGAAATTAATGTGTCAAGAAAAATATCTACCTATTAGATGTGGACTCTCCACCTGAAAATGAAGATGGGGAAGATGTTCAAGATATAGTAGATGATTTGGAAGAAGCTTCACCAATTATGAAACTTGCTTCTCAAGAAGACCAATCAAAGATCTTTCTCCATGCCTTAATAAGAATCACCACCCCATCAACCATGCAAGTTATGGGTTACTTCAATAATTTCCCTCTCATAATACTCATTGATTCTTGTAGCACTCATAACTTTATTAACCCTTGGATCTCTAAATAGGATGATTGTTTTCTCTATCCTTACTCCAACTTTGAAGTCATGATTGCTAATGGGGTCACATTACATTAAAAACAGAAGTGTCATAATGTGTGTATGTTTATTAGATATTATAAATTTCACTCCAACATGTTTTCCATGCCTTTAGGTGGATGTGATGTTATTTTGGGAGCCCAATGATTATGCACACTTGGACCCATCTTATGGAATTTTGCTAAACTTTGGGTGCAATTTTTAGACAATGGCCAAAAACACACATTGAAAGGATTACAACTAGGATCCCTTAACATCATCAATTCACATCACATGGAAATTTTTTTAAGAATAACTCACATGGAATCATTACCCAACTCCATTCCATTCAAATACAATCATCAACAGTCTCCACTCCTGATATACAAATTGTTTTACATAGGTATGTATGTGTTTTTTCCAAACTAGTAAGATTGACACATTCATGGTTAGAGGAACATCATATTCAGCTCCTTCCTAGAATAATTCCTCCCAATATCAATCCCTACCACTACCCATTTCATAAAAATATTGAGATCAAGATGCTCACTCAAGACTTACTAAAGTAAGGCATTATTCACCCCAATACCAACCCATATTCTTCCCTAGTTCTCCTTGTGTGATGGATCATGGTAGATTTGCATTGAATTTCATACACTTAATCACATCACCATTAAGGATAAGTTCTTGATCCCTATTATTGATTAGCTTCATGGCATTTATTTTTTGTCTAAGTTAGATCTTCACTTTAGATATCACCAGATCTGACTTCATGAGGATGATATCCCTAAGATAGCTTTTCGCACGCATGATGGGCACTATGAGGTTTTGGTCATGCACTTTAGCCTCAATAATTCTCCTTAAACATTTTAGGCATTGATGAAAAAAATATGTTGGCCCTACCTATGAAATTCATTTTGGTCTTCTTTGATGACATTCTCATCTATATTAAAACATGGTCTAAGCATCTCCAACATTTAGAGATCACACTAAAACTTCTATTTGACCATCATGTTTGTGAAAAATAGTCCAAATCCACTTTTGTCTAGGATAAATTTGAGTATCTCAAGCACATTTTTCATCCTAAGGGGTTTGGTAGATCTTAAAAAAATAGATGCCATGATAAATTGGCCTCATCCTTAGACACTTAAGATCCTCCATGGTTTTTTAAGACTGATTAGATACTATCATAATTTTCTCAAGGATTATGGGAAGATTGTAGCTCCAATGATAACTATGTTTAAAATAGATTATTTTACATGAAAATAAGCTATTGAGTGTGCATTTGAATAATTGAAACAACCTATGTGTATTATACCTATTCTAGCAATGCCAAATTTTACCAAGACCTTCACTATCAAGAGTGATGCTTATGATAATGGATTTGGTGTTGTTCTCCTCTTGGAAGGATGCCCCATTGAATTCACTAGTAAAACCCTTTTTGGGAAGAATTTACAAATCTCTACGTATGAGAAAGAAATGATGGTGATTTTGCATGAAGTATAGAAGTGGTGGCCATACCTACTAGGGAATTATTTTTTCATCAAAATAGATCACCAAAATTTGAAATATTTTATGGAACAATGGGTCTTCACCCCATCACAATATAAATGGGTCAGTAAACTCATGGTTTATGACTATGAGATCACTTACAAGAAGGTTAAAGACAATATTATGATTGATGTTTTGTATCACACATTTATAGACCAAGCTTCCATTTCAGCTATTTCTATGCATATTCTAAATTGGATAGATGTTGTATAGTAGGGGTATGTCAATGACTCCTCATTATCTCAAATCATTCAATAGTTATCCACTAACCCCTCTAACATCCCACATTATTCTTGGGATGGTGCTTCTTTGTGATATAAGGATCGTCTGGTGCTTCCCAAGAACAAAAATCTTTAACAAGTTGTATTCTATGAACTCCATGCTCCTTCATCCATTCGAGACTCAGGGTTTCTCAAAACTTATGAGCGGGATTGACATAACTTCTTATGGAGGGGAATGAAAAATGAAATTCAATAAATTGTGGTTGAATATGATACTTACCAATGCAACTATGGTGAAACCACACTCATCCCTAGGTTTTTCAAACCCTTACCCATCCCTACCAAGATTTGGATAGATATTTTTATGGATTTCATTGAGAGGCTCCCTAAATCTAGAGGGAAAATAGTGATCTTGGTTTTGGTTGATCACCTCTCCAAATATAGTCATTTTTGTGCCCTTAACCACCCCTATACGACCTCCATAGTTGTACACATTTTCTTGGACCATATTTTCCATCTTCATGTCATTCTTTCATCCATTATCTTAGATCATGATGCAACCTTCACTAGCCATTTTTGGATAGAACTATTTTGATGTACTGACACCCAACTAAAAATGAGTTTTGAGTATCATCCACAAATGAATGGCCAGACTAAAATTATCAATAAATTCTTGGAAACTTTCCTTCATTGCTTCACCTTAGAATAATAACATCAGTGGGAAAAGTGGCTTCCCCTTGCCAAATAGTGGTACAGTACCTCCTACCACACCTCAACTAAAATGAATCCATATAAAGTAGTCTATTTTCAAGCACCACCAATGCTCCTTTTTTAAACCCCTAATAATTCATCAGTTAAAGTGGTCAATACAATTCTCTAAACCTAGGATCAAATCCTCAACACCCTATGGGACAATATTCATATGGCACAAAATTAAATGAAACAATAGGCTGATTAGTGTCATTCTGAGTGCACTTTTCAATCGATGATATGTTTTTTATTTGCCTACATCCATACAAAAAATCCTTCCTAAAACTCAAAGGGAGTCATAAGATTACTCCCAAGATATATGGACCCTATAAGGTTCTCCAGAATATTAGGTCATTTGCTTATAAGTTAGAACTCCCACCTTCTTCTATAATTCATCCAATATTTCATGTCTCTTATCAAAAAAAAGTTATTAGCATAAATATTAGAGTGTAGACTATTTTAGCAGAGTTTGATAATGAGGGATCCATCCTTCTTAAGCTAGAGGTAATCTTAGATAGGTGCACACACCAAATTTTCTCCTACTCCATCAAAGAGGTTTTAATTCAGTGGCGTAAAATGTAGCTAGAGGATGCCACATGAGAACCACTATTTTAGACTCAACACTAATTCCCACATATAAAGCTTTGAGGACAAAACTTTTTCTAAGAGAGAGGGGACATTAGGAACTCATGCTACCCCTTCTCTTTACTTCGTTAGTATAATAATTGCTATGGATGTTTATGCTTTGTAATTCATCCCATGAGCATTTTTTTTATCCCACATTCATAGAATTAGTATAAATTGCTTAGATTAGAATTAGTATAAATTTAAGTGTTAAGGCCAATGAATTTATTGTATTAATCTTGCTTAAAGGAGGTTTCTCCCTTGAAGATTCAAGTGATTCTACAATTCAACCATTGTAATTCAGTTCTACTTATTTGAGTTAATATATTACTAATTTTCATAGTTTGTTTCATGTATTTGAAATTATCTACTAACTTATTCAGGAAGGATCTTTTCATCATCCAAGAACAAAATAAAAACAAAAGGATAAAAGAACCAATGAGTTCAAAATATAAAAATAAAATCAAAAGGCTCACATTATGAAATAAGGTCAATGTACCATGCATCATAATTAAGAGAAAATAATGGAGAGAGTAGAAAATGAGCTTAAGGTATCTCTGTCAGGGATATGGATGCTTAGATAGCAGTAGAGTAATGCCTGAGATTTCCTTGTTTTGATTGAGATTTAAGAGACACTAGAATGAAACCTACAGCTTCATCAAGCCTTTGAAAAATTCAAAAAATTAGAGGTTAAATAAATTACATGTTTTGACACACATAGATCCAAGAATTGGAAGGCAAGTATGTTTTTTGAAACAACTTAGGAGTCTCTTTCATGTTTTTGATTTGAATATTCTTCGATGACACACTTTATGATTAATTTAAGATTGCAAGCCATAATTATAGGTTCTTAAATACTCAAGAGTATTCCACCTATAAGTCACCATTTGTTTTACCCAACATCCCCCTTCTTTCCATAAGAAATGGGGACCCACTTTTTTTTGGATTATAGTCTTGACTTTGATCCCCTCTTCTTTATGCTTATCTGGGAGAAGATTGATTATTGGACTTTTCATATTTTGGCAAAATGGCATTGTTATCATTTTTTCATAAACTAACCTTGTTAATACTTTTTGGAATTCTTTGTTGGGTTATATATTTTCAAACTTATCTTTTTTGTGATTTGGTCTTCAAAACTTCTATTTCACAAGAATTGGTCTTCAGGTCTATTGTGTCAGATATTTTGTCCATGATAATTTCCATGTAAAAACTCCCCCATGCTAATTTCTCCAAAGCAATTGAGCTCTATTGAATTTATCTTCATCAGATTTATATTTATCAAAAATTTTCTATTAGACATTTTATCTGATGGAATTTGATCTAGCTAATATATTTTCCCCACAATAATTCTACCAAAATAATTTTACCAAACTTATTCTTTCAGGTTTTTTTGCCCCATGCTTATTATTTTGGGTTTATTACATCAAACATTTTGTTTAAAATAATTTCTTGAAATCATACTTATTCTTGTGGACATTTTTTCTGAAACATTCCTTAATGCCAATATCCTCTAGTAATAATCTTTTCAAAATAAACGGGCTAGAACATACCCTTCAGGATTTTTACCATGAGAATTTTTACTTGATAGACTTACCCTTAGGACTTTTTTCCAAGGGAATTTTACCCAATGAACTTACCCTTCAGACTTTTTTGCCGTGGTCATTTTTCTTGAAAAAATACACTCTTTAGGATAATTGCTTTAGAAATTTTTTCCAAAAAAAATTTCCTTGATGATATACATGCCCCAAACAAAAGGCTCAAAACAATTCCCCCCACACAAAAATACCAAAATAATTTCCCCAAATGCGCTACTACTAGAACTCCATAGGAATGACAAGTGGAAACATCCTAGGATCTTGGATGGTAGATAAACAACCTAGGAAAAGAAGTAAAGTCAAAAATTCAATATCCCAAAAGCCTCTTATAACTACCAAATGGTACCCCTGTGTTCATGAAATTTACCATATGTGATAAATCACTTTTTCATTTATGTTTATAGGAGTGAATTTGTGAGTGACAAGTGTTAGGATTGTGAGACTCAAAGATTCAAGCAACAATATCTATGATGTATATTAACTTGCATATCAGATATCTAATCATACAATATCAAGCATGATAATAAATGGCTTTCCAAAGCAAGCGCAGTGGTGACAAGTGTCACCCTCATGGGAAAGTTTAATCAAAATATCTAACAATGCACAGGATCTTAGTACATAGAGATATAATGGTGAAAGATAGATGGTGAATTTTTAATAGGCACAGATCTGATGAGAAGTTACCACATGGTGCAAAGGTCCTAAGTGATAGAGTGTGTTTTACAAAAGAGCCTAAGAATCCCATAGAGATTATAAGTGGCACACCCACATTCAATCATGAAAAATTGAATTGATGGTGTGAGTCTTAGGTGTAATTTTCAAAGATATAGACTTAGTAAGAGCCATGGGAAACATGCAATTCATAGTTATTTTTTGTTGTTCTCATAATCTATGAAAGTCTAAGACATTATGCATGAATAGTTTTGTAAACAGTGCATATATTTTGAATTTTGTATGTAGTTTGAGTTATAATTATAAAAAATTACCTTTATCTTTGTACACATACACATGTTGCATAGATTTTTCAAAGGCTATTTTAAAATGATAACTACAATTGGACCCTTATATGATTTTAAGCCACAGTTAGAACTCAAGTTCTAACTATCACATGTAACGACCTTACATGAACTTGGAGGATGAGGCAACCCCTTCCTCGAGTCTATATAAAAAAATTTAATATAACTTAGATTTTTGTCAAATAATTTTGAATACAAGATCAATATCAATTTTGATCATCAGAGAATGTGTTTGATTATTTTCTTTCTAATTTCTATGTAATTACTTGTTACTTATTGGTTGTATGTTTCAATAATATTTAATGTGCAATAGTTGAAAGTAGTTTCTTGAATGTCTTGATTGATGTATTAATATGTAAATGTGAAATAACTATTGAAATATTGGTAAATAAATTAGTTAGGATAATTAATTTCAAATTGATTCATAATTCTGAATGTGCATGAGTGTTTTCTTTGATGTACTTTTTTGTGTGTGTGCAATAGCTACCTTAGATACTTTGTTATCCTGAGCCATAATCTCCTAAGTAAGAGTGTTTAATAGCTGCCCTAAAAGGAGTAACCTTTTTTTAAGGACTATTAATTTCCTACATTAGTATCTCCTTAGAATTTTTAACCATGTTTGATTGTGTATGTGCAATTGATGTTAGAAATAACCATAAGTTCTGAGAGCACTTGTCCTTTTAAAAACTAGCGAGGGAAGTGATTCTTGAAAACCATAGAATAATTCTTTTATGCCTTAACCTTCTCTCATTTTTTGGAGTTTGTTTTTATAAATACCAAATTTATATTAGAATCTAACCATCCATCCAACTTATGTAGATATTCACTACCTTTTAGGGATGACACTTCCATCTAAAAAACCTTGTCAACAACCTACATGCACTACCAACTATTCCATCAATAGGTTTTCAAAGACCACATACCTAAAAATCATGCCCTAGAGTAGATTTTACCTCCATTTAGATCTTAAATTTTTAGAGGCTACCTTGTTACATTGTGGTGTGCATAAAACCCACATCGACACTACTTTTGTATGATTCCTTCTTTCCATTTTTCTTACTGAAGAACTTTTTGTACTTGTTAGGACCCTCATATTTTTTGTGTTCATCCTCATGAGATTTCTTATAATCCTCTTTGAGTTTAAACTTATCTAGACATTTAGCTAAAAATTACCAACTTTACCACATGAAATACATTTAAAAGGATGTTTTCCTTCATACTTACCTGATCCTATAATTAATTTTCTTGTGATTATGGCTTCAATTTGATCTTCATTAAGATCAAAATAATCAAGACTCAACTTGTTCTTCTTATTTTTTTTTTCCTTAATTACCTTTAAGGTTGCTTCCTTCTTAGGAGGTCTATCCTCATCAAATATCACCTCATAATTAGAAAGGATGCCATGCAGTTAATCAATCTTCAATTGAGTGAGATCATGACTTTCTTTTATATCAAAAATTTTTGAATAGAAATTGAGTGTAAGATTCCTCAATACATTTTGTAATATAGTAACTTCATCAATCACCTCTCTAAGACCTTTGATCATGTTTAATACCTCATCAAACCTTAGAAGAAAGGATGCCACAATATCTTCTTCCCTCATTTTGAGACCTTCAAATTATATTTCATAGGTCTATAATTTAGCTAGTTTTACCTTTGAGTCTCCTTCATAGAAAGTCTATAATTGGTCCCAAATTTTCTTAATAGAACTGTAATGGGTCACTTTGGTAAACTAAACCTTAGATAGACCACAAATGATAGCATTCTTATATTTATAATTATTAACACTCAACTTCTTATTAGCAACACTAGTTGGAGGAGTAGCTTTGTAGTATAGCCATCTATGATAGATTTCCAAGTATCAAACCCTAGAAACATGATGTTTGTCCTCATCCTTCCACTCTAGAAGTATAATTTTATGCATTGAATAATGGTGATTGCTTTGTATAGAAACCCTAATTTTATTGACTTATCATATTGTACCTTAGATCACCTTTAAGTGGTTAAACTTATAATGAAGGTCCTACTCTAATACCAATTATTGGAGATACAATCATTAAGAGGTGGGTGAATCAATGATGAAAGATATTTAAAACATAAATTATAATCTTGTTAAAATCTCAATAAATAACCACAAGAATTCATAAAACATACAAGATGTTTATAATAATGAATAATAAATATGATGCAATATCACACACACCAAAAAATATTTACATTATAAACCCTCTTGGGGAATAAAACCAACTCTCAATCCTAAAAACACATGGACTACTTGTCCTATAATATGATCACAAACATGAGCCCTTTTAGTGAATCGCCACTTTAAAAGGAATGGCTACCCCTAAGTATGAATAAGAACCCACTTGTTCTATATGTTGAGTATCCACACAACACCTTATGAAATCAACAACTCCAAAAATCTGATTACATTTCAATTTGATTGGAGAAATAATGTATAACACCTCTCTTTCAACTCATCAAACACAATCAAACTTACTCATATAAGAAATGCATCCAAACACCCCTTTTGGATCACTTTAAACTTCTTCACTCATCCTCAATTTGATTTTTACTTCAGTCCATCCATTGATCACACTCTATCTTATCCTTTCTTTCATCTCTATCTTTTTCTCTCTCAACACATCCACATCCAAGTATTAAAACCATTACCTTAGGCTTCACTCTTTATAAAAATTTCATGAATATCAACATCTAGGTCAGCCATAAAACTTGTCTTAACCCTTAATACTTCTATCATGATAACACATAGCTCAATACCATCCTCATAGGTTATTCATAACATCCATGGGTAATAATTAAGTAGATATGATTTTAAATTAGGAATTAGTATCCCTTATAGGTCTTATTGAGACCTATTACCCTTTTAGCACTTCATCAAGAAAATTAAGAACATAAGATTACTTTCAAGTAAATGGGTCCACTCCATATGACCTCTAAGAAATATTAAAATGAATACATCCACTAAAACACTCATCTACTAAATTAAAATTTACTCAAATATTAGTCTTGTACAAAGTAAACCCATGAATGATTAAACATTCAAATTTGAATCTCAATATCTACAACTTTAAAAACATTAAAACCTTATAATAATTTTTTTTTGGATGCACCTTGAAGTCCTCTACAACTTTTCCTTTTACACCAATAGAAAAATATGCCATATGCTTAATAGATAGATCAAAAACCCATCACTAGTTTTATTTCACAAATTTGAATATTTAAATTCCAACAGTCACTGTGTAAATACAAAACATCTGACACTTGTCATAATCTTGTGTACCCTAGCAACTTTGAATAAATACACTCTGTCAATATCTTCATGAGATTCCTATCTTTAACTCTTTAACACTCCTTGTTGATCTTTAATCCTTGATTCCAAGGTCATGCCACTTGGCAGTCTATGTGCCTTATATTCACCCTGATTGATTTAGTCAATGTGCTTACACCACTTGGTAGTTCTATGTGCAATTTAAGAACTCTGTTGACTTATTGACTCAATATACTCCATTGGATCATAATATGCATGATGATGTGCTCATCATTGGATCTTTGTTTTATAGGTTTCATGCTCATCTTAGATCTTCAAATCCTAATTAAATGTTCATTATTAGATCTATCTTGACTATTTGACCCTAGACTTTAACGTACTTAAACTTGATAGTCTCTGATCCAACACAATCTGCTAGATCAACATTCAAGGGTTATATATTAAACTAGAAATAATTTAAAGACTCCAAATATTTAGAGTACCTTCCTAGAACTATAGAAAACAACTTCATAAAAATATTTGTCCAATATTGACTTTTTGATTACCTGCACAAACTTGCTAGATCACTCATATATTCATGATGTGCAGTGATGGTCTAACTTCTCTTAAGCTAGAATATTCATGTTTATCTTTCCAAATGATCAAATGACACACCATATCTTCACCAAGACATTTATGTATTCCTCATAACTTCTTTGTCCTTACAAACCTTCACATGTACCATATCTCTCCAATCTATCAAACATAACTTATTTGTCTTTCATGCACTAGTACCACATGTTCTCTTTGACATCAATGACAACCTAAGACATAAATTACCATGCTCAAAAAGTTTGAGTCCCTAAAATATCAAGAATGTATAATAAATATATATTAATCTAATAAATCCATGAATAATCCTTTCCCCACCTATAAACCAATAAAAATTTAATCTTTTATCTTTGAAAATGCATGAAAACTGCCCCTACATGCTTGTAAATGCATTGGAGAACAAATAGATCTTCACAACTACTATAAATACATGCATTGAATATATAAATACTTGATTCAAGGAAAAAAAATTCTTCACCTCCATATATGTTCCGTACTTCATTAATTTTCAAATTTTCCTTTAATTTCCTTCACACATACCTTGGCATACTTTAAAACCTTGAGATGGTCAGCCAAGAAGTGGTTATGAAGACCAAACCTCAACTAAGACTCTCTATGACATACATGAATGGGAGATATTAAAAAAAATTCAACCTTAATTTTGTCAAAAATACCTTAAATTTTAAAAAAAAATTATTAAAGCGTACTAAGAAGGAAAAATAAGTGCCTAATTTTTGCAATTAGCCTCCTAGATTAATGAAAAATCTCAATATGACCTCAATGTGACTGCACTAGGCATATTGACAATAATGAAAGAATGAAAATATATTTAAATACCTTATAGACTTAAACATACTCGATGATAGAAATAATGGTGACTATAAAGGTCAATAATACAATCCATTTATGCAAGAGATTCAATGTCTACAAACTAAAGTATTACATTTAGAGCAAGGTGATGCAAAGCCTAATCAGGCATTAGATTATCATGCTTTACTAAAAAATCGACTACTATAGCATATAACATTATATCATTTACCTATATGATCTATGCCACCCAAGATTGCACTATATTATGGCAAGGTGACCTTGAACAACATCTGAGAGTGTTTCATGCAACATGTTTGGACTATGTGCCAATGATAGATTATTGACTGATTTATTCTTGATAAGTCTTAAAAACTATGAATTACAATGGTTCTATGATTTTCCACACAAATCAGTGCATGCATTTAATCCCTTGTTTGATATATTGCATGTTGGCAATATGTTTATCACTGATGTCAAAAGGGATATTATTGGCATGAGATTCGAGATAAGAGCATGTCTTACAGTTGCATAGTGAAAAATTGTAATGTTTTTATAGAGGCCATTTTTGGAATACTTTAAGAGCAATTAATATAAGATTTGTTATGGGTTTTTTAAGAACATCTTAAATATAAGGTCTGCATTTTTAGTTGAGAAGAAATGAGCTCAGAATTGATTTATCTTTTCTCTCAAAAATTACTAGGGTTTTATTATAAAACCCTATGAGATTTAGTCATGGTGTTGACATCCATGTTCTATTCTTATGTTGAATAGATATATATGGGAAACTGTTACTTATGTTATATCTTAAGTCCTTATCATCATTATGTAACTAGCCCCTTCAACATAGTAATTACTAGCTTAAGTAATATTTTAATACCTTAATATTTCCCAAGTCTTAGAATTAATATTCATCCCAGCTAGATCAGTGGTTAGCACTTAATCATACTTTGATGATCCAAAAAAGTGTAGAAAAGTTAATTTATCAAAGGCACCTACAAGTAAATGCACTAGTGATAAGTATCATAATCATGGAGCTTGCACAATAAATCTACAGAGTGGTTTAAATTCAAATAGCCAAGGATTAACATAGGAATACCAAGTGTCATAATAGAAAGAACTGATATCAATTGTGCATAAGGAACATTAGGGTGCCAATTAGCAGATTCACAAGAGCTTATCAGAGATAAAGTTTGAGCTTTTTAAAAGATATAATGGTGAGTGTGTGATCTTGTAATTGAGATCTAATAGAGTGAGTCGACTCAATGGGATCAAGTGATCTATTTTTAATGACATAGAGGCCAGTTAAATACTGAGCTAATTTGATGAGATCAATAGAGCATATATGTTATAAATACCCAAGAAGTAGCGAGATGAGATTAAGAGCTCAATGTTTAATGATAAGCAAAGATAAATTTTATGCTACTTTGAATATCTAATGGCATGTGGGAGCTTAGATCAAAAGATCTAGTGGATGCATTTTAAATTTAAAAATTTAAAGTCTGAATGCGTATAAAGATCTAATGGATCATGTGAGCCTATTCATGGAGAGAAACTTAACATCAAAGGCCAATATTTAAATATGTGTCCATCCCAATGGTCAAGTGATGGAACATTTAGGTAAGTTATAAAATATGACACAAATAATGAAATATATTATGGTGATTGATTAAATTTGTGTAATATGGCATGTGTATCAAAATAAAAGCCCAGTATATGCTAAAAATAGTAATGAGACCAAGAATCATGGTGGCAGATCATAAAATCAAGATGTTGTAAAATTGATGTTCAATAAATATGATTTGATTCTAGAATTGGTGTGATGTGTCAGAAAATAAGTGTGAACATAGAAAAGATATGAGACCTAGATACAATGCTTATATATATATATATATATATATATATATATATATATATATATATATATATATATATATAAGATACATTAAAGGCTATTATTACTACTATATAGAGTCAAATTGAGATAGAGAGGTGGAGTTATGAAGTGGTTGAATTATGTCAAATAGAAAATATAGAGACATAGAGGAAGATCGATAGAGTGGAAGAGAAGAGAAAGATAAAGAGCAGAGTTTGAGAAGTTATAAAATAGACTTGTAATAGATAATTGGAATTAGATTCATTTAATAATCAATATCATAATTTGGAGTTCTACCTCCATATTTTAAATATATATCTAATTAGTGGGTGTCATTAGATAAGATGAGTTGGTGCTCAATTAGGGAGTTGGTGCTTCTTTAGAGTAGGTGCTCTTAAACTATGGGATTGATGTCTCCTTAGGGTGGGTGACCTTTAATGTTGTAACTAGTGAGGTTTTAATTTTGAGGCTAGATTAGAATGGTAAATTTTAGAAGTTGTTTCTCACCATGGTTTTTCCCATATTAGTTTTTTGACATATACATATGGTGTTGTGTCCATTCTTGTGTGTGTGATCTCTGCATATATGCTTTAATCTACATTAAAATAATTAAAAGAATAATTTATTCAATCTACTAATTTTCCTACCCTTTTCAATAGATAGTTGTGTTCTAACAATTTATAATATAGCCCTAGTTCCTTAGAAGAATATTAATCATCTTAAGTAGATCTTGGATAATGAACACAAATACATAGTCAATAAGGATCTTCCTCAAATAAAGGAACTCCCTTTGATGGATCAAATTATGAATTTTTGGAGCATTAAAATGGAATCATATTTATCTTCATTAGGGTTTGATGTATGGATGTCTATTGTAAATGGCTATACATCCCTTACTACAACTCCTACTAATCAAGCTTCAAAAAAGTCATATGAGAGAAATGCTAAGTCAATGAATGTTATCGTTTTTGGATTGTAAAATTTAGAGTTTGTCAAAGTGATGCATTATCAAAATGCACAAGATATCTTGAATAAATTGAAGAGCATCTATGAAGGTGATGATAAAGTAAAGTAGGCCAAGTTACAAACATACAAAGGCAAGTTTAAAATCCTTAAATTGAATGAAGAAAATTTTTAAGACTACCTCCTTAGAGTATATGAAAGATTCAATGCAATTAAAGGCCTTGGAGAAGAGATGAAAGATCTGATCATTGTCAAAAATGTCCTAAGATCTCTACCATCAAGGTATGGCTCTAAAATATCTATAATAGAGGAAGTAAGAGATCTAGATAAACTCACTATTGATGTTTTTCATGTAACCTTCACTACCTATGAGATGAGAATGGGAGAAGCAAATACCTTCAAGAGAGAAGCTACATTTAAAGCAATCAAATAAGTAAAAATAAAAGCACCTACATCCAAATCTAAGAAGACTGATGAAGAAGAAGCCAACTTTTTAAAAAATTTAAGAAGAGAGTCTAGAAAGTACAAAGGTAAGTTACCCTTTAAATGCTTTAAGTATGGTAAGGTAGAACATTTTGTTACTAAATTCCCTTATAATAAAAAGGATAACTCTAAGAAAGAAGAGGATAGTAAAACTGTGAAACCCCACTACTCCAAGAAGAGGAACTTTTTAAAAAATAATAAGGTTCTATACACAAGAGAAGATAGTGATTCATTAGATGACAGTGATAGTTATGATGATGAAAATGGTTTTTATTTTGTGGTTGAGGAAAAGGAAATCATATTCATGACATTCAGATCAACTTCTATGGATAAAGAAGAAGTTAAAGTCTAAGATAAATAATAATAAGGAGAAGTGGATATAGAGTGTTAAATCATTTGTGTTATAGATAAAATTGAGAAGATTAGAAAATATAACTCAAAATAGAAGAATCTTAGACAAAAGGTGATTAAAAAAGTGTCCAAAAGTCTTGAAAAATATGATCTGATGGTGGTTATCCTAAATACATAAGTTTAAGAGGCTAAAATAATAGAATATGTAGTCAAAATTTAACTACGATCTAAATCTAATGAGTGCATGAAGTTAGAAGTAGAAATAGTGGATTTGAGAAAAAAAATTTGAGAAAGCTAAAGAAAAATTAGAAAAAGGTCTAAAGTTGAAAGGAGGTTCAATAATTCTTGATGAGTTAAATCAACTCTCAAAATCCATCAAAAGAAAGATCTATTCTTGTTTATGAAAATGGGAAAAGTCCCATAGCCAGTACATCTACTAACCTATATGACAACTTCAAAGCTGAAGAAGAAAAAAATCCTATAGAAATGAAGAAAAACAATGTGCCAATCTCTCCAAACTCAAGAAATATGTAGAACACAAAGGTAGTTGATGTATATGGTTACACAAGAGTGAAATAATTGAAGAAGACAGAGTTTTTAAGAGTTCCTAATCCTGTATAAATAAATTATATGAGTAGGTATTCCTCATATTTCTATGGTTATTTTTATACCTATCATTAGTTTGGTCATAGGGATATTTAATGTAGTGTTTTACCTAAAAAGAGAACAAACTTTGTAAGCAAAAATTCATTTGCTCCCTTATTAGATACAAATTTAATATTCTATAATTACAATAATTTTGGTCACATATCTAAATAATCTAGAGAAAACTTTGTAAGGCCAAATATGTAAAGTGAAAAGAAAAGCATGCCTCCCAATGTGAACAAAGGTTCAAAAGTCTTTAAAAAAGAGAAAAATAAGCTAAACAAGAATCCTAAGGATGTGTGGAAAGTAATAGATTAGAAATTTGCACAATTTATGATTTCTCAAACTACACTTGATCCAAAACTCAGAAGTTTTGGTTGATAAATATCTCAATAGCATAGAAATAACACAGTAACAATGAATTCTCTGAGAAGAGATGTAGTATTACTCAAGATCGCAGTACAAATATATGCTTATCTCTGGGAAGAGATGTTTGTCTTCACATTTTAGGTTACCTCTTCATTTATACACATTATGAAAGCATGGGGAGGATGTGGAAGGTCACCAATCTTGAGGGAAATTAAGTGAAACAATACAAAATTCAAGGAATAACTATTTTTAGAAATTACTATTTTTAGACTGCACTACTAAAATTGAAATTTGAGGCACTTACATTGGTTTTTCTAGGGTCAAAATTCATCAAGTAGAGATCATGCCATTTCAAAATGTTATCCTCATTCTTAGGTTTCCAATGGTTCAAACGGTGAGTCAATTGGAGTTATGGTGCAAAACTCATGGCTCCCAAAAGTTTCGTCATCAATTGGGGTGGAACTGTCATCCAAATTATCGCCTAAATTGGTGCCTAGATCATTCCTCCCTCATTGAAAATCAATGGTCCCCATTGCATAAATTCTCCCCATCAGGTGTGGTATTTGTTTCTTGATTAGATTCTCTATAAGCCACTCACCTTGATGGCTAAGCTGGACCCTTTTGACCACTCAATAAAGTGGAATAGAGCATCCTCTTGTTGTCTTCATCTAAGTATCCATAATCTGATCCTCTTCTACTGGAGCAAAACTCTATGGATCAAGCTCATCAATGTCTAATTGTTATACTACAACTAAAGTGTCTAGTAGAGGTGGGTGATATGGTTTGAGGAGCTCCACATTGAATATTGGATGCAGACCAAGGTAGGCTGGTAGGTTCAACTCAAAAGCATTTTATCCAACTTTTTTGGTGATGGTGTAGGGACCATATTGTAGAGGCCAAATTTTTTATGTGGGCCTGCAAGTCATTCCTTCTGAAGCCACAACCAAACCCTATCACCCATAGAAAAATGGTGTGCAATCCTATGTTTGTCATGGTGTTGCTTATACTTCTGATTCATCTTTTCTAAGATGTCATGAACTTTTTGTTGGATGTGTTGCATTTGTTCAATAAACTTTATTGTTTTTGCTACCTCAGATCTTCCATGAGGTGTGTATTCCATGGTGGAAAATGGAATAGTTATATCAATTGGTGCCATGGGTTGGAACCCAAAACAAACCTAAAATGGATTGTGCTTGGTTGAGCTGTGCAGCGCCTGATTGTATCCATGTTGTATAAAAATAAGTCCCTCATCCCATGTGCATGGATGTTTGGAGTGATACATCTAAATCATGTGAACAATCAAGTAGTTTACCACCTCTATTTGACCATCAATCTATGGATGAAAGGCTATGGACTTCATCAGCTTAGTATCCATCATCTTCCATAGAGTGGACCAAAAAACGCTTAGGAACCTGCTATCTTGATATAAGATAATGGACTTGGGGAGACCAAAATGGAGCCATACATGACTAAAATATAGTTGAGAATTTTCTTTAGTAGATATATTTTTCTTACAAGCAATCATGATAGCCATTTTTGAAAAATGATCAACTACCACAAAAATACAGTCATTACCATGTTTTGAAGTGGGCAAACTTGAGAGAAAATCCATTGAGATAGATTCCCAAGGCCTGGTTGGTTTTAGAAATGGAATGTATAATCCTTGCTTCTTTTTTTGGCTTGGCTATCATACATGGGGTGTAATATTTGAGATATCTTTCCACATCCTTTCACATATGGGGCCAATAGAAGTGTTTTTGAAGAACTACCAATGTCTTTTCAATACCAAAGTGTCTAGCTATCCTACTAAAGTATGCTTCCAATATCATCTTTTGTTTCTCTACAACTAGAACACATATGTGCCCCATATGACAAAGGACATTATCTTTCAAATATAAATAGAAAACATTTTTACCTTTTTGAAGTGCTTGATATGTATTAGCAAAGGTAGGATCTACTTCATATAGAGCACCCCAAGTGGTAGTCTCATGTCTGCATAGGTCAAGAACTATTGTGAGTGCAGTAATTGGTGGGTGGCTCAGATAATTTTTAGCTATATTTGAGATCCCATTTTTGTGTTTGATTATCAGGTGGAATTGCTAAAGATATGTGGCCCACTTTTGGTGCCTCTCATTTCTTAGTTTGCTCTACATCTGAATGAATTCCAATGGTATGTGGTCAGTGTGGATGACCATTTATTTCCCCAAGATGTAGTGTTTCCATTATTTGTAAGCTTACACAATGGCATAGAGCTCCTTATCATATGTTGGATATTTCCTGACTGTATCAGTGAAAGTTTCACTATGATATGCAATAGGATGGCCATGTTGCATGATGACAACTCCCATGGCATATTTAGATGCATCTGTCATCAACTCAAAAGGTTGATGAAAATTTGGTAAGGTAAGAATAGGGGCTGAGCAAAGTCTATTCTTCAAATTCTCAAATGCCCTTTGTTGTATTTCACCCCACTAAAATGTAGCTTTAGCTCCTCCTTTAGTCACTTGGGTTAGTGACCAAGCAACATGTGAAAATACAAGAACAAACATGTGGTAGAAATTTGCAATACCTAAAAAGCCATGAAGCTCTGTGAGGGTCCTTGGTGTAGACCATTCTCAAGTAACACAAATCTTTTCTAGATCAACATGGACCCCTTCCTCATTCACAACATACCCAAGGTACTGAATTGTTTTCATCTTGAATGTGCATTTGTCAAGAGTTGCATACAACTTGTGCTCCCAAAGAGTTTAAAGCACCTTACGAACATGTTGTAAATGTTTTCCCATGTTCTGCTATAGATGAGTATGTCATCTAAGTAGACAACCACAAATGAGTTGGTGAAGGGTCATAAGATGTCATCCATCATCCTCATGAAGGTTGTAGGTGCGTTAGTTAAGCCAAAAGGCATAACCAACCATTCAAAGAGCCCCTCCTTAGATTTGAATGCAATCTTCTAGACATCAGTGGGATCAATGGGAATTTGGTGATAACTAGATTTGAGATCAATTTTAGTGAATAAATTCACACCATGGAGCTGGTCCAGTAGGTCATCAATCTTGGGGAGAGGATCGCGATTCTTCACAGATATTTTATTTAGGGCTCGGTAGTCAATGCAATGCCTCCATGTTCTATCTTTCTTTAGTGCCAAGAAAATTGGGCTACCACAAGGTGAAGAGCTTGGCCTGATGTGACCCTTTTGGATCAATTCTTAAATCTATCTTTTTATCTCATCATTCTCTAAACTGATCTGTGATACACAGGACTGTTAGGCAAAGGTGATCCTGGGATCAAATCGATAGAATGTTTTACCTAGAAATATAATGGAACTCCTATGGGTGAATTGAATAAGTCATCATATTCTCCCATGATTCACCCTCTCTACTTATATTATTGTGTTGATTGTGTAGTCAGGATTGCAACATCAGCCTTGGATTTCTATGGTTTGATCACTATGAAAACAAATTGATTTATTTTCTCAACCAATCTATTGCATTACTTAGCACTGATCAAGGAGACAGATGTGAGAGGTGGTACCTCTGGTACCCTATAGTGCCATGTTCCAAGAGTGAGGGTGATCCTTCAAGTTCATGATTCATAGATGCCATGTCGCTCATACATGAACGGCTAACCAAGGAGTACATCACAAACATCTAGATTGACCACATCACACAAGACTTCATTTTGGAATGGTTTTATAGCATATGAAAGAAGACATTGATGGGTGACATGGAGGTCTCTCCTTAGGCTCAACCATCCAATACTGTAGGACTTTAGATGAGGATTCATGGATAGATTTAGACTTTTCACAACTTTAGCAAAAATTAAACTCTTTTGACTCCCACTATCAAAAATGAAATGTAAAGGATTACCTTTTACCCATAACTTGGAGTGAAACAATCTTTCCTTGTCATCTGGTCTTTCCTCATGGGTCTATGATGAACTGACAATGGTTTTAGGCTCAGCATCTATAATTTATTCTTCATCCTCTTTGATTGTGGGTTGTGTATGAGGCAGAGTAGTAGATATCGATTATTGTGACTTAAAAAGCAGCGACTTGATGGCTTGACATTCTTATTTGGAGTGAGTTCCAATTTTATGGTAATCATATCATTTTCCAGCCTTCCCCTTCTGGGATTTCTTATCCTTAAACTCTTTTTTCTTCTAATTTTGGCCTCGTGTTTGACCTTCCTTGTCACTTTTCCATTTTGAGGGTTAACTCTTCATATTATTTTTGCCATGCTTCTGTTCAATCTTCACTGTGAATTTGTATGCCTCACAAAGGGTTTCCAAATCGAAGAGTTACATTTCCCCCCATATGTACCATTGTAGTCCACCATGATATTTGAGAGTCTTATGTTTCTCACTTTCTTGAATGCTCAATCTTGCAGACAAAGAATGAAAAGTGTCTATGTAATCTTGAATAGATTGGTCCTTACCTTGGTGAAGTTGTTGCCACTGTATGTACAGATCATCATATGCTCTGATGGGATAGTATTCTTCTTTCACTACTTCCACAAAATCATCCCAGATAGGTTCCACCTCAATGCCGATGTCATCTATACTTAACCTCTTTTTGTATACTTCCCACCAGTTTTTCACAGGCAATGATGATTCCAAAAGAGCAAAAGTAATCTTTTCTCCATCGGTGAACTTATTTACAGAGAAGTAGGAAGACAGTTGATCCAACCAATTTTCTACTACATCAGCATTGATTTTTCCTTCAAATGTAGGAATATCAAAATTTACCTGAACCTTGAAGGGTGTTGGGGCACTAAAAGGACGTTCCCTAGATGAGGAGCTAGGAAGTGGAGCCATAGAGCCATGATTTCCCATTGGAAGTGTTTGAAGAATTTGGGAAAATTGTTGTAGCATCTATGTTTGTTTCCATTGGAGTGCTTCATTCACCATTTCCTTGAAAGGATTAGATGTCTTGGTGTTGTTCACCATTTAAATTCATTTGGAGCAAACAGGTGGAAAATTTGGAAGCTCTATTATTTCCCACCCAAGCTTCTTGTAGCTTGACCTCGTCCTCAAGATCATACACTCTCAAGACAAACCACTTTGATACCACTGATCCAAAACTTATAAGTTATGGTTGATAAATATCTCAATAGCATAGAAATAACATAGTAGCAATGAATTCTCTGAGATGAGATGTAGTATTACTCAAGATCACAATACAAATATATGCTTATCTCTGGGAGGAGATGTCTGTCTTCACATTTTGGGTTATCTATTTGTTTATAAACATTATGAAATCATGGGGAGGATGTGTAAGGTCACCAATCTCAAGGGAGATTAAGTGGTTCAAATTCCAAGATTTAAATCAATATAGAATTTGAGGAATTACTATTTTTAGAAACTTACTATTTTTAGACTGCACTACTAAAATTGAAATTTGAGGCACTTCTATTGGGTTTTTAGGGGTCAAACTTCATTTAGAAAATCTCATGGAATTTCACAATGTTCTCCTCATTCTTATCTTTCCAACAGTTCAAATGGTGAGTCAATTAGAGCTATGGTGCAAAAGTTATGGCTCACGGAAGTTTTGTCATCAATTGGAGTGGAACTGTCACCCGAATTGTCACCTAAATTGGTGCCCGAACAACACTCCATGTTAAGGAAAAAAATTTGGGGGTAATAGATAGTGGTTGCTCAAAACACATAACTAGTGACAAGAGAAAGTTCATCAAATTGAGAAAATGTAAGGAAGGATTGGTAAGCTTGGGAGATAATACTACAGTAAAGATCTAAGGTAAAGGAACCTTGAACGTAGATGGAAAACTATGTACACATGATGTCCTTTATGTTGAAGGATTGATACATAATCTTCTAAGTGTCATCCAAATGTGTGACAATGGATATAAGGTCATATTTAATGTAGAAGGTTGAAATATAAAGAGATATATAAGATTAGTTGTAGAAGGGAAAAGGACTGAAATCAACATTTATAATCTTAGTGAAGTGAATGGTAATAGTTACCTAATAGGAAAGATTGATGAGAATTGGTTATGATGTAGAAGAATGGGACATGTCAATTTTGACAACCTAGTAAAGGTGAGATAAAATAAGTGTGTTAGACACATGCCTAAGATAACCAAACCTACAAACACTACTTTTAAGTAATGTCAACAATGTAAAAAGACAAGGATTAGATTTTAAAAAAAGGAGTATGTAACTATAAATCCTCTAGAATTAGTTCATACTAATCTTTGTGGTCCTACTAAGATAAGAGGATCTAAAGGAGAGAGATACTTCATGTTATTTGTAGATGATTACTCAAAAATGATATGAGTAACATTTTTGAAGGATAAGTCTTAGGCATTTTAAAGATTTAATATCTTTAGGTCCATGATAGAGAATGAGATTGGATGAAAAATAAAATGCTTAAGATTTGATAGAGGTAGATAATTCACCTCAAATAAGTTTATAGAGTATTATGAGAAACATGGAAGCAAAAGGCATTGCTATACAACAAGGACTCCATAGAGGAATGGAGTTGTTTAAAGAAATAATAGGACAATCAAAGAGATGTATAGAATAATGATAAAAGAGGCCAAGATACCTAATGGATACTAGAGAGAAGTATTCCAAATAACAATATATATCTTGGATAGATTTCAAATGAGGGTAAATAGTGACAAAACTACCTATGAACTATGGTATAGAAAACCTATCTCTATTAGTATTTTATATTGTTTGGTAGAAAATGCTACATTAGGAGAAAAGAAGACAAAATGGGAATCTTTTAATCAAGATGTGATGAAAAAAAATGTCTTGGTTATTCCACTAAAAAAAAGCCTACATCTGTTACAACAAAAGGATACACAAGATTGTAGAGAGCATCAATGTCAAGGTGATTTAACTTATTTTGGGATTATTAGAGCTTTATTCTTATTTTAGTTAAGGGTCTAGATTAATAAATTAGTAAAAAATATAGAAATAAATATAGTCTTGATTTGTGTAACTATTTGTCTTTTTCACCTTTCTAAAAATATCAATAAATAATAAGAAATATAACTTAGCTAGAAAATAGATGAAGATGTCTAATACAGAGGTTGAAAATGGCTATGCAAGACTAGGAAGGTGTCATAAACATAAATCTATATTTTGTTGGGTAAGAGGATAGGAGTGTCAAAAAGTGGAAATTTTGGTGTTTGGCTCTATTATCCATTCATACCATTATTGTCCAAAATGATCATAGAGACCTAAAACTTTTTAGGTAGTTGCGTTGTGCCTGTGTGAGCATGTTTGTGAAAAATTGAGCATTGGTTATTGATAGAACTTGATGTGGAGATGATTTTGTCTTCAAACCCTAACCCTTAATCATGATTTATAAAATAAAATTATGAGTCACTTGAGAAAGGGAGTTAGTGTGAAAGATGTACTGAATGTGCAACCCACACCCCTTGTGTGGACACGCTACCTACATATCAATACTCTGAAGAGGGATCAAGTCATATGTAGTTCTCCCACCTAGTGTGATGTAGATGCAAATGCTAAATCTATAGTGTTTGATCTAGCTAGGGATTGGTATGAGAATTTGAGTAGGTTTATAGCTATGTTGGATGACTTTGTATAAAAAATAGGGAAGTTTTCCTTAGTGGTTTTTTTGTATTCTTGTTTTCTTTGTAAGTTTGGTCACCTCCTTTGTAAATGAGATTTGAGTGGAATTTTATAGGGAATAATTGGTCATGGTTTAGATGTATTCACATTAGGCTAACCTAATTAAGGATAAGGGCCAGATGAAAATGACCATTTGGTCTCAAAGTGCAAATGGATAAGACTGCCAAAAATGGGACACTTCTCTATGGGGCGTTATAGTCCAAATGGGGTGCTCCTATCCTATAGGCTCAGGACCTAAGGTAACATGATTAACATGGGAGTAATATCTAGCTGAGGTGAAATGACCACTCAGAAGGTTTTGGATGACTTATAATGAGCAGAAAGGTATCTAGAATCCAAGACATATATTGTTATTTTGACTACTTCTCTCTAGTATCCATTAGGTAGCTTGGCCTCTTTTAGCATTATTCTAAACATCTCTTTTATTATCCTATTATTTATTTAAACAACTCCATTCCTCTATGGAGTCCTTACTATATAGTAATGCCTTTTGCTTCCATGTTTCTCATAATACTCTATAAACTTATTTGAGGTGAATTCTCCACTTCTATCAAATCTTAAGCATTTTATTTTTCATCCAATCTCAGTTGGTACAATTTCTAGATTAGAATCCATGTTACAGACACTAGTGATTGGTGGCATTGTGCACAACATATTTGTCTTATTTTCTTTCCTATTCATTATATTATATTCTCAATAGTTACATGACTTATTCTATCTATAGGTTTTTGGCATCATTTTAGAGTGGATTTGCACAATGCCACCAATCACTGGTGTCTATAACATGGATTCTGATCTAGAAATTGTACCAACTTCCTAATATAAAACTAAAAGTGAAAGCCATCATGTTGAGAATGATGCCCCCTATATCTAGATAATCTAAGTAAAACTATACTTAAACTACCCAATATAAACTAGAATGTAGTTGATAAAACTACAATTAACCTTACCTTTCTATCTATTTTTGAAAATTCAAGGTTTTTGATTATTTGGATAAGAGCATCTAAAAGTGGAAAATTTGTTGTAGGGTGTTGTAGTCTAAATTAGGTACTTTTATCCTTACTATTTCTAATAAATTTTCTATGTTCATCCCTATTTTTATAGTCTATTCTGCATGTTTTTAATTTTGATTATTGTTTTGAGTGTTCTAAAAACTAATTTTTACTAGTAGAGGGCACTCATCTCTATGACAAAACCCCTATTTATTGTCCCCTCTTTTGAGGGTAGGAATGAATACCCTACAATGATTTCCCTTAAAATAAATAACCCTCAAAGTGTGTTATGCTATTAAATACATGATATAATAATGATGATCAAAAATGTGTCTCAAGATATAGCATTTTTTGTGTTGGAGATTATTAGATCAATAGGGTTATGCCTAGATAGATGTAAAAATGTAATAACATGCATAGTATACTAAGCTAAGACTAGAAATATGATCAATTATTAAGAAGGGATGGTGCATGAGGTCCATCATGGAATTCAAGAAGGCAAGATCATGCATGATGTGGACCATGTCATTGCAAACAACTGAGAGGCAAATAAGCACACAAGCACACAAAGAAAGATGTAAGAATCATACAAAAGAGTCCAAGGGGCCAAGAAAATAAATGGCATGGGAACATATCATTTAAATTGGGAAATAAAGCATACAAGGCATGTTCAAATGCCCACATACACATATAATTACAAACAATCAAGATTGGCAGGAGGGCTATAAGCACATATAAGAGTATAAATATAGGACATTGGAAAATGTCCTAAAGCACACACAAGTAACAAAATAGGAACTGATAAATACAATCACATCTATCTACTCAAACCAAGAAAGGAAGGCATGTAAATTTTTGAAATACTATTGCATCTAATCGATCAAAGCAAAAAGTGAAAGTATGTAAAACATGTAGTACAATACTAGGTAGATGCTAATAAATACACAAGTTTTATATAATAGTGAGTATCGATATAATAATATATGTAAGATAGTAAGTAATGTACATCAACATGAAAAATAGAGTGTGTGGTTTATGAATGACATAACTTGAATGGTGTAGTCATGTAGAAGATGCCCCCAGTGAGTAGATATGTTGATGTATGTTTTTAATGTAAAAATAAGATGCCCCCTCAATGGGTAGAGTGAATCAATCAAGGATTTGGGTGTCACTACACACACTCAAAGGAGATCAAGTGAAACATGGTAATGTAGATAAATCAAAAAATAATATCATAAAATAGCAAAATGTAAGTCTAGCATGGTAGTAGAAATGTAAAGCAAGGATAATGCATATAATTGAAAAGTTTTTGGTGTTTTGATTTATTTGAATGTTTTTTGTATTTTGACATGTTATATTATTTTTGGTATTTTTAATTAAGCTATGTATAATTAATCATAAGGAAACTATGTAAAATAAAGTGAAAAGAAACTCTATACAAGTAAGCTGAGAAATTATGTACAAGCAAGACTAAGAAGAAATGATACTAACTGAGGATTCTCATAAGACACTCCTTATTATGGTGTCTTATAACAAGGAGAGGGATCATTCATGATTATGAAGCATGATGGAGGGGTTGAGATTGTGACTTTGAAAGCTATGTATGTTGTAAGTGCTTTGAAATCTTTGTAATGGAAACTAACTATGGGGTCTCCCTATAACTCTGAGAAGTGGATACAACTATAGGTCTCTTAGGGACCCATATAGTAGTAGAATAAGCTATCTAAAAATGTGTTCTATGAGTAGAGGTATGAGACCTAAATGATACTACCTTGGGTTTGAATACTATATCTATAAAATATCTAGAGTCCTCAAACTATCACTGATGTAGTGTTTTATCTAAGAGAGGCTTCCATGGAAGTGTATGAACTCTTTGTGCTGGTGAGGGATTCCTTGACTGTGTTTGAATCTCAATTAGAGGAATAACTATAACTAGTGGAGGAGCTCAAATTGGTGACTACAAAGTAGGATATGGATCTAAAGTGGGGAGTGATAACTCATACAAAAATCCACCAACTATAACAACCTGATTAGTGTGAATGTATTTCATGCACCTGTGAACTATAGAAGGTACTACATGAAGTTTATGGATCCATGGTCAATAAAACAATATGTCAAATAATCTTGAATTAGGAAAAATAGTAAATGGTGTGACCACATATGTTAGACCAACTTATAAAGGAATTACAATCTCACCGAATGAAATTTGTATGTGTCTATTAAATTCATTGATTACTATGTCCATTGGGGTGATATCCTCATTTGATTATCCCAAATGCTAAATTAATGTCATAGTGAACATGTTCACACTAGATATATTATATAATAGAACACTATGAATGGGATGTTTATCAATGTAGGCTTTGATAAAGAGTTCATAGCAATCTAAATCATCTTTAACTATCTCCTGCTCTGAGAAAGAGATTTAAGGTCTAGCTAAAAATCTATAATTATACACACCAATAATGTTGCTCAAAAGATGTGACTCAATTAAAGGTGTTTGGTATGTAGCTAGTGGAGGGTGTGCATGATATTCATGGTGAATACTTGATTTACCCCTTGTTTCCTATTTAGAACTTTTTGGGAAAGGATTTGAAAAGTTTTTAGAGCCTTGTCCTATGTTTGATTTGCCTAAAGAGGCTCAGAATGTCAAGATCAATAAGTTTTCCATCTATCAAGTCTTTTATCTTATGTCAAAAACTAATGCATCTATTCATTATGTGTTTTATTGCCCAATGAAAATCATGGAATGCATTCTAATCATATCCATGTGGAATAGGCTTTGTCATATTAACTTCCCAAATAGGAGGGAGAGATAGGACATTGCATTCCAATAGTTGTAAAAATCTCGCTAAAGATACTAGGAGATTGGTAAAGCCTCACCAAGGAGGTGCTGATAAAACCACTAATTGAGGGGGCTTTGAAGCTGCACTAACTATAGTTTGACTTTGAATTTTTCTATCATTAACCTTTACTTTATATGGGAATTTATTGTTACTCTTATTTTTTGTTTTTGATATGCTTGTGTACTTGATTTTTCCCATTGAAAGTAATTTGACTTCCCTTTCCTTTAGTGTATGACATAACTTAGTAAAGGGAGAAAAAAATTGAACATTATTGACTCATGCAAAGGTGGTAGAAGACTTTGTTTGAAGACATCTTGTAATTCTTGATCATTTATGGGGCTAGTCATTTTAGCCAAGATAGTCTTATATCTAAGAACATAATATGTGAGATGCTCATTTGACATTTGTTTCTATTATGTAGCTTGGGAATAAGAAAACTTATCACATATGTTAATGCTGAAATGAGCTAAGAACATGCTAACTAAAGGATTGAATACTTTGACCGACTAATTTGTTAGACTATAGAACCACTATAAAGCATAATACTTTAAACTCCATGGTAATAGATTGGTTAGTAACCAATAATTTGGCACATAGTCTAATCATGACGCATGAAAATCTCTCAAGTGTGTCTCTAGATCACCCTTGCCATCAAATAGAGTGATATTGGGTTAAACAAAACTTGGTGGCAAGGGTGTAGAAGTAATATGGCATGCCAATGGTGTATTAAATAGAGAAAAAGAGTCCAAAGCCTATGTTGGTCTAAAGGTACCTTACTCAAGATTTAGAAATTTGGATTAAAGATATTTAATCTCTTTCACAAGGGTAGCCACATTAGGAGGTGAAGATGTACTAGCTTTAACTGGTGGTGCCACATATGAAGGTTGGGTTATTGTAGGGGTAATTGGTTATTTTATGGTTTGAAAGGATTGACCATTGTTTTCTTTTTTTTTTCTTCTTCTTTTACTTAATCATATCATCTTTCATGTCAAGATTTTTAGTTAAAAGGTCTTAAAGTTACCTCTTATCAGTTTCCTCAAAGCTAGTTTATTGGGCCATTATTAAAGTAAGAAAACAAAGAAAAAGTAGGTTGATTTTTTTACAATAAGTTGTAATAAGAAAAATGTGATGGAAGGAAAGTATTAAATAAAGGGAATATAAAGTCCTAAAAAAAACAAACTGGAATATGTAATAAAAGGATACGAAGCTCACTAACATGTAAAGTGATACCTCAAAAGCATAAGGACATAGTATATTCCACTAGGGTTTGAAAGAAATGATTTTTAAAATTACTATGGTGAATTTTAAAATTTAAATACGAAATTTTGATTTATATATGTAGGAAAAATTAAAAGAATATTGTTAAAATTAGCCAGGAGTTTTCCCTTGGGTTTCTACTGGTTTTGTGCACAAATGAAGTAAATCAGGTCCACCAAATGATTTAACTTAGTTTTGGGAATAATGGATTTTTATTCTTATTTTATTTAAGGGTCTAGATTAATAAATAAATATATAATATAACAATAAATACAATCCTAATTTGTGTAACTATTTGTCTTTTTCACCTTTCTAAAAATAGTAATAAATAAGAAGAAATATAACTTAGCTAGAAAATAGATCGAGATGGTTGATATAGAGGTTGAAAATGGTTGTATAAGACCGGAAAGGTGTCATAAACCTAAATATAGGTTTTATTGAGTGAAAGTACAAGAGTGGAAAAAAATGGATGCTTTAGTGTTTGACACTATTGTTTATTCCTGCCACTATTGTCCAAACTAATCACAAAGACCTAAAAAAATTTAGGTAGTTACATTGTGCCTGTGTGAGTGTGATTGTGAAAAATTGAGCACTGGTTATTGACAAAACTCATTTTGGAGCTATTTTTGTCTTCAAACCCTAACCCTCCATCATGCTTAATAAAACAACATTTTGAGTCACTTACGAAAGGGGGGTTAGTGTGATATATGTACTAAACATGTAATCCACACCTCTTATTTGGGCACACTTCCTACATACCAACACTTCAAAGAAGGATCAAGTCATATGTAGTTCTCTTACCTAGTGTGCTTTGTGCAATAGTGTGATGCAAATGCAAATGCCAAATTGATAGTGTTTAAGGTAGCTAGGGACTAGTATAAGGATTTGAGTAGGTTTATATCTATCTTGGGTGATTGTGTATAAATAATAGGGAAGTTTACCTTAGTGTTTTGTTTGTATTCTTGATTGCTTTATAATTTTGGTCACCTCCTTTATAAATGAGCTTTGAGTGGGATTTTATATGGAATAATTGGTCATGGTTCAGATATATTCATACTAGGTTGACCTAATTAAGGATAAGAGCTTGATGAAAATGACCATTGGGGCTCAAAGTGAAAATGGATAGGATCAAAAAAAATGGGACACTTCTCTATGGGGCACTATAGTCCAAATGGGTTTCTCTTTTCTTATAGGTTCAGGACTTAGGGGAATAGGATTGGCATGGGTAATACTATTTGGTTGAGGTAAAATGACCATTCATAAGGTTATAAATGATTGAAAATGAGAAAAAGGTGTCTAGAAGGGTCACAAGAGCATACAAAAAGGACCTATGGATGTGGTTTTGTAATCCACACTCAAACTACCAATTTGGACATTTTATATGACTACACAAGGTTGAAGAAGGCTTGAAACATGTTAAACATGACAAAAAAATATTTAAATAAGAATCAGATTTTTAAGAATAAGTAGCTAATGAAGAGGCTAAGGAAATAAATGAAAAACCACCTATAACAATTATTCAAAAGGATCATCCTATAGATCAGATCATTGGAAATAAAAATTAAGGAGTTTAAATAAGGAAAAGAGTTGAAATGAATAAGGAAAAAGTAAGTTTTGCTCTAATGTTTGAAATTGAGACTACGAGCTATGTTGAAGCTAGCAAGGATGAGACTTAGTTAAAAGCCATGGAAGAAGAACTAATCCAAATTGAAAAGAATAAAACTTGGGAATTAGTTCTAATACCTTCAAACAAGAATGTAATAGGTACAAAATGGGTCTTTAGAAACAAGCTCAATGAGGATGGAACTGTTGTAAGGAATAAGGCAAGATTAGTGTGCAAAGGATATGCACAACTTATGGGCATATATTTTGAGGAAACATTTTCTCAAGTTTCTAGATTGGAAGCCATAAGAATGTTTCTATCATTATCTATTTATAAGATGTTCAAATTCTATCAAATGGATGTTAAGTCTACTTTCTTGAATGGGAACCTAGAAGAGGAAGTATACATAGAACAACCTAAAGGTTTTTAGATATTAGAATAAGATCATGTTTTTAGACTAAAAAAAGATCTATATGGTCTAAAATAGGCACCTAGAGCATGGTATTCAAGATTAGACTAGTACCTACAAAAATAAGGATTTAATAAAGGTTATGCAATTAGTAATCTATACTTCAAATCAAAAGGTGAGCATATGTTAATTGTTATTGTATATATAGATGGTATCACTTTTGGTGGAAAAAACAATAGAATGTGTAAAGACTTCGCTATTCAAATGGAAAATGAGTTTGATATTTCTATTCTTGGAGAAATTTATTTCTTCCTTGGATTACATATAACATAAACTGATGAAGGGATCTTTATATCTCAAACTAAGTATGCTAAGGAAATTCTCAAGAAGTTTGGGATGGAAGATAACAAACTAGTAAGTACTCCCATGATATTTTTTTGTAATTTGAAAAAAGAAGATGAATCCCCTAATGCAAATTAGACTATGTATAAATCTATTATAGGTAGCTTGTTATACCTAACTATATCAAGACCTATTATCATGAAATTAGTATGCATGGTTACAAGATTTCAAGCTACTCCTAAAGAACCACATGTCAATTTAGTGAAAGTAATATTTAGATATATCAAGAGTATAATTGACTATGGACTATGGTATCTTAAAGGTGAATATTTCACTATGACAACATATACAAATGTTGATTATGTAGGAAATATGGATGATAGAAGAAGCACTAGTGGTGGTGCATTTTTCCTTGGAAATAAACTTGTTTCATGGTTGAGAAAAAATCAAGAGTCAATTAGAGTTAGTTACTCTTTCTACAATAGAATCAGAGTATGATGTAGTAGTGGCATGTTTCACTCAATTTGTGTGGATGAATCAAACACTCAAAGACATCAAGGTAAAATACAAATCACCTATCTCTACTCTTTGTGACAATTCAAGTGTTACTAGCATATCAAAAAATCTAGTGATGCATTTCAAAACTAAGCACATATCAATCAAGTATCACTTATTAAAAGAAAAGGTTGTAGATTAAGATTTAAAAATGGAGTATGTGCTAACTTAGGATAAATTTGTAGACACATTCATCAAACCTCTTCACAAGGAACAATTTAAGTATCTAAGATATAAATTGCAAGTGGTGGCTCCTGCATCACATCACTAGATCCTAGTGATAGGGCATGAGTTTAGGGGGTGTATCATAAAAGTATCATTAATCCTTGAATAAGAGAGAAAAGGAAACTTAGGTATGCATATGTTTGAAATTTTTGATTAGTTTATTTTTGCATATTCTTGGACAAACTCTTTTATTTGATAAACGGGGAGAAAAATTTAGACAAACTATGAGAAAGTTGGAGTCCCTTTGCCATTAATGTCAAAGGGGGAGAAAAAGTGGAAACACTCTCTATAAAAGTTTGAAAGAGTAGAGCATGTGTCCGATTTGATTTTATGCAAATGTTCCATTACCTAAGGGGGAACAAGTTTGGTATGCATAGTTCCAGCTCGAGTTCATTAAAAACCAATGCAAGCAATGACAAAGGAGAAGAGTATTATAAGATTAGATCATTTAGTTTTCCATCATTGCCAAAGGGGGTGATTTTTGGAAATATGATTGTCATTGATGTCAAAAGGAATATTTTTGGCATGAGATTGGAGAGAAGAACATGTTTTACAGTTACACAATGCAAAATCATCATTCTTTTATAGAGACCATCTATGGACCATGTGAAGAGAAATTAATAGAAGACCTTTTATGGGTTTTTCAAGAGCATCTTAAATATATGGTCCATAGGTTCAGTTGAGAAGAAATGAGCTCAAAATTTATTTATCCTTTCTCTCAAACATTACCAAGGTTTCACAGTAAAACCCTATGAGCTTTAATAATGGTGTTCACATGCATTTTCTATTTTTATGTTGACTAGTTATAGATGGGAACTGATTACTTAAGTTATATCTTAAGTCCTTGTCATCATTATGGAATTGGCCCCTTAAACCTAGAAATTACTAACTTGAGTAATTTTCTAAGACTTTAATATTTCCTATGTCTTAAACTTGATATTTTTCCTAGCTTGTTCAACAGCTAAATCTTAATCATACATTGAAGATCTAATAAAGAGTAGCAAAGTCAATTTTTCAAAGGCACCTATGAGTAAATGCACTAGTGATAAGTGTCACAATCATGGATCTTGCACAATAAATCTATGAAGTGGTTTAAATTAAAATAATCAAGGATTAACATGGGAATGCCAAGTGTCACAATAGTGGGAACTGATAGTAAATGTGCATAAGGCACATGAGGGTGCCAAGTGTCACATTCATAGGATCTTATTAGAGATAAAGTTTGAACTTGTCAAAAGATAAAAAAATCAGTGCGTGATCATCCAATGAAGATATAATAGAGTGAGTGGACTCAATGGGATAAATTTATTGATGTTTAATGACATAGAGGTGAGTTAAATATCGAGATACTTTGATGAGATCAATGGAGAGTATATGTTCCAAAGACTCAAAAAGAAATGAGATGAGATTCAGAGCTTGATTTTTAATGATAAGTAGAGATAAATTTCATGTTACTTTGAATATCTAATGACATGTAGTAGCTTAGATTAAAATATCTAATAGATGTGTTTCAAATTTAAAAAGTTAAAGTCTAGAAGTGTACAAATATCTAACAGAATGGATGAGCCTATTCATGGTGAGAAACTTAAGATCAAAGGACAATATTTAAATATTAGTTCATCCTAATAGTCAATTGAGGGAACATGTAGGTAGTCCATAAAATATGACACAAATAACAAAATAGATTACAATGATTGATCAAATTTATGTAATATGGCATGTGCATCAAAATTATAGGCCAATATATGCTAAAAATAATAATGAGAACAAGAATCATGGTGGTGGAGCATGAATTCAAGATGTGGGAAACTTGATGTTCAATAAATATGAACTAAGTCCAAAATTAGTGTGATGTGTTAGCAAATAAGTGTGAACATAGAGAAGATATGAGACCTAGATACAATGCTTATATATATACATACATACATGTGTGTGTGTGTGTGTGTGTGTGTGTGTGTGTGTGTGTGTGTGTGTGTGTGTGTGTGTGTGTGTGTGTGTGTGATCTAAGATACAGTAAAGGCTTTTGTTACTGCTGAATAGAGTCACATTGAGAGAGAGAGAGAGGTAGAGTTTCTAAAGTGGTTGAGTTATATCAAATAGAAAATATAGAGACATAGAGGAAGAGTGATAGAGTATAAGAGAAGAGAGAGATGAAGAGTAGAATTTGAGAAATTACAGACTATACTTGTAATAGAGAATTGGAATTGGATTCATTTATGAATCAATATTGTAATCTAGAGTTATAGCTCCATATTTTGAATATAGATCTGATTGGTGGGTACCATTAGATAATTTGAGATGGTGCTCAGTTAGGGAGTTGGTTCTTCCTTAGAATAGGTGCTCTTAAACTAGTGGATTTGTGTCTCTTTAGGGTCGTTACCCTTAAATTTTGTAACTAGTGAGGTTTTAATTGTGAGGCTAGATTAAAATAGTATATTCTAGTAACTGTTTCTCACCGTGGTTTTTCCCATATTGGGTTTTCCACATATACATATGGTGTTGTGTCTATTCTTGTGTGTGTAATCTCTACATATATGTTTTAATCTACATTAAAAGAATTAAAGGACTAATTTTTCCAATTTGATTCATCCCCCTCTTAGTAGATAGTTATGTTCCAAAATTTCAATCAATATTAGCAAAGAGGTTTAGTATGATCAAATAACCCTACTCAAACAAATATCTAATGATCCTATCATAGAATACATCTTAAGATACAAGACCATGCTATCCAAAATTAAAAATCCTATGGAATATAGATAATCACAAGATGAATTTAAGAAAAAATTGATTCCATCTCTACATGAATCTATTATTTTCAAAAAGTTCAACTTGTTCACATATTTTTGCCATATAATAAAGGAAAGAAAATTCAAGCTATTGGAAATGAAAATGATTAATTACATAATAAATTATGATGTTAACACTAATAATTAAATAAAACCACCATACAAGGTAAGGCATACTTATAAAAATAATGATAATAAAATTAAATAATATATGTAGTTATAAAGTCTACCCTATGCATTGTCATATTATCTCTCCATGATGGCAGTTCACTAACCTACCAGAATATCCATATAAGGTTCTAAAATAACTATTGGAATGCAATATAATATCTATCCTTCCTATTAAATAAGTTTATATGAATTGAACTATTACAAAAGGATTTAACCAAAATTCCTTGTATCACTATCACAAGGCACCAAACCATACTACTAAAATATGTATCAATTTAAAACACAACATTCAGGATTTGATAGATGTGAACATCATTGATGTTGGCATGGAAACATATTGTACAAAAATACAACCAAGTGAAATTAAATAAATTATTATCTTCAATGATCCTTTTCCTAAACATAACTAATTAGACTATAGATACATCAGGCATGCACTATGCATATAATTCATACCCTCAATTAATTTCTTACCATTCCCATGTAAAAGAATAGCATACTATAAATGGTAAAACAGGTGCTTCTCATACATCATAACCATTTATTACACTCATCAAATTTGTAGATCATGATAAAGTTTATGAGGTCTTAAATTTACATTTTTTATTTATTCGCACCCACATTGATCACC
Organism: Torreya grandis; assembly: GCA_037957365.1. Lineage (NCBI taxonomy): Eukaryota > Viridiplantae > Streptophyta > Pinopsida > Cupressales > Taxaceae > Torreya > Torreya grandis. The sequence continues at coordinate 3,611,143 of JARHVA010001067.1, forward strand.
AACCTATTCAAAGTGTCATGGTCAATAATAGTTGAAGTTTTAATATTTGTATTGACACTCCTTTATCATATTAGATACATAGGTTAATATATTCATCCCACTACCATGGTCATAAAATGATTCAATGGTCATAATTAGAACTCTATTAGTGAGATTAGTTTACCACTATAGGCCAGTCTAATATATGTGGCCACTAGATTCAAAATAGTACCTATTACAAGGGTCTTTGACATTTTATTGGGATGCCCTTGGATAAATAGATTTTTTAATTTCCTTATATAGTTCAAAAATAAATGAAATACATATATGCTAATAAAGTCATTATAGTTCTTTGGATCCATTATGAGTACCTTTTACCAAAGATAAATTTCAGCAACATACAACCACCTAAAAAGTTACAACATACTCAATGATTTTCACAATAGAGGTCCACAATTCCATAGTGGCCAATCCTAGAAAGGCACTTTTAACAAATATTTTTCATATATTTTATAGAACTATTGTCTACTCTAACACATCCTCAATTATCATTAGAGAGAATTAAGGGAATGTCACATAAGGCACCAACACAAGCTTCACTTGATTTGATATGGGCTCTAAATATATCCATAGTTTAACATAATTACTATGGAAATGATATCTATATCAATATTTGTGGCCCATATTTAGATCCTACATTGAGATTAGATTAGTCACTATAACATACACATTTCCATTCACAAAAGGTCACAATTCCTTTCCCTAACATAGTGCCAATTGATTATGAGTCCCTTGTAGGACTCATCAAGTAGTATCTTTCTCTCTATTTATTAATTCATACATATTGTAGTCATCTAAAATATAATTTGATAAAATGAGTGTCACTTGAGACCACTCTATCCTTAACTTAGCCCTAAACCTATCTTAAGGCATCTTTCAATCATTTTATAGCTTATATGCACATCCAACCCATGCTCATATATATTAAAATCCACATTAATCCATCTCTTAAGCATCACAGATCCTTGCTAATATGTACTAGCCACCTAAAAATTAGTGTATACCTTTTGTTCTATAGCATAGTGCACTATTGGCCAAGGAGGCAATGTTATTGACTCTCAACTTCTTCTACCCCCAATAGATATGTTTCTATTCCCTAAAGCATCTTAGGGTTATCCTAGAATCATTTCATTTCTTGACAAGAACCAAAACACCATATAAAGACCACTACCATTTATTTATACTTTAGATGGAAATTATCATGAACAAGCTCATAAATAATGTGCAATTTAATTTTATTGATCCTTATTTACGTCTATTTATACATAAATCCATCTATAGTATCTCAGAGCTTAGTTTTACTTAGATTTAACATTTTAATTTACACTCAAATCATTCAAATCAGCATTCATACTTAGACATCCTAGCATCACTCTCACTTGCACTAGCACCTAAATTGGGATAGCTACATTGGGCTTGATCCCCTTTTTAGGTATTGGTATGTAGGCATTGCTTATCACATGGGGTGTTTAGGACACATCCAATCTACCTTACTAATTCCACTCTTCCTACACTTTTATTTATCAAAATCTTATAAAACATGGAGGCTTAGGGTTCCATAGTGAAATCAGTCAAAATAAATCACAAATAATAATCCAAGTCTTGATCACATAGGTATAGTTTTCCCAGAATATAGCAAAGGTCTTCCCCAAGTTGCACTCTTTTATCTACATAAGGTCAATATCATAGCATAAAAAGTCAGTAGTATAATGCACTATTGGAAAAGAGGGTTTTTGTACCATCTAAAGGGGGTTATGACACCTATTTCTTGATGATGACACTTTTCCATACTCCTACATCAATTTCTATCCTACCACTTCTTTGTTTCAGTCATATTTTCTAGCTAAGTATCTTCTTTATAATTCATTACTATTTATATGCTAAGAAAATAAATCAATTATTATAAAAATTAGTGGTTATTGATGCTATAATATTTTATTTCCTGATTTATATACTCAACTCATCTATATACCTAAGGTGTTACATTAATTCCAAAAATAGTTAAATTACATATTGAAAAATACAAAAGCAATAGAATATTTTAGAAAATAACAAAATTGGGACCTATGCATGTTTATATGTACTTTGTCATAATTCAATTCAATTGTGCACAATATTTTATATATTTTTTAGTTAGCCTTATATCATACATACTTCACCAATGTATATGAGTGGTTGTAGATTACACATGACATTGTTCCTAAAACTAATTATAGGTGCTTTTAATATCACACACTCTAAAAAAAATTTAGTTAAAAAAGAACACTAAGGAGGAAAAGGGTGTAGTGATCTAGTGTCCCTCACCTCACTCTTGTTTCTAATGAGACCAACCAATGACTATCTAGTTTTAGACTTCACACATGATTCATGCAAAATGTGCATTCATCAACTAGCTCACTGGGGCATGGTAAACATAGGTTTTATCCTTCCTTGCCTAAATTATCTTAATCACATGATCAAAACTTTATATTATATTACACATTATGTTATTTATCACCCACTAACATTGTGATATACAATTACCTATCTTTATTATTGAATATTACTTAGATTATAACTTAGCTCTTATTGATTAGAATACATAATCATGCATGTTACTTATATTGTTTTTCCTAGCTTCATATCTTGTATGTACTTATATTTTTGCTTTGAGGACATATGAATATGTCATTTACAAGTGGCTCTAGACATTTATATCTCTATTTGTATGTGTGTGAAGATATTTGAACATGTCTTTCTTTGTGTTTTATATTCATGAATGTGAACATTTTCATGTCATTCTATATGGACTTAATCCTCCATTATTTCATTGTATGCATGGGAGGGTATTTGAACATGAATTTGTATGTGTTTTCTATGTGAGTTAGTTACAATTGATCATGTCCCTTTTTTTTGACCCTTTGGCCTCCTATTATGTGTTTTGTGTATTGTACATGTACTATTTGATTATGTGTGTTATGGCCATGACACTTTACTTGATTATTTTACTAGATTTGGATTCCATAATGGACATAAAATATCACTCTCTAAGTAGTTTTATTTATCATTGTATACTCAATTGACCAAATTATTTATGTGTTTTATTGTCACATCTACCTAGACAAACTTATTGTGAATACTTATTTTCACATGCATCTTACATTATCACTATGATCATTTTAAATACACAATGCTTCCTTGATTATCCATGATGTCATTATTATTTATATTTACAATTTTACTTTATAAAAATTGATTGTATAAACTTTTATTTTGAGTTAAGTTCTTAAACAGGCTCAACAACTCACCTCAAAAGAGGGGGCATTCATAGAGGCTTGTATTAGAGACTAGGATTCCTAGATTGGTACATAGAAATGATATAATAATGATTACATAGTTGTCAAAATTTTAGGCTTAGAAAAAACACAAAAAGTCAACTTGGATAGGAGTGCCACATTAGATAGGAAATCTCTTCTCTAATGTCCTTCCTAGTAATGTTGTCTAAATTCCTAAAGATAGGAATTTATAAAAAATTTAGAACCTAAGTTTACTCAAATTAATTTTCATCAGTTTCAATCTTAGTTTCATAATTACTCATAATTACATAGTTTTTTAAATTTTGGGGGAAATCAAGTTAACATGTTGTTCCAAGTTGATACTCAGGTTTTACTCAAACTCATAGTTGTTTACTTAGTCTCAAAATCTATATGCACTAGATATAAATTGGGGGCATGTATGTGATATATTAATTTCTCATTGTACCACTTTTTACACTAGTTTCATAGATATTATGATAATTTATGTCATTCTCCATGTTTTATACATCAGACCCAAATTATACTCATAATTTGCACTAGTTTTGCACCAAAATTGAACCTCATTCCATATGCAGTGAATGGTTTTCTATTTGCACTAGTATCTACACTAGTTTTTAAAGTACACACACACACACACACACACACACACACACACACACACACACACACACACACATTAGGATTCATATGTTGATTCCGAGTTACTCCACTACTATGGGATGATGATGATGGAGTTAAGTGCACCTAATTTCTTGATCACAACCCCTTTTAAATGAGTATTAAGGCATGCACAATCCAATCTAAGACATTTAATGATTAGTATAAGTTCACAACATGCCACTACCACTAGTTTTTACACCAAAAAAGGCACAATGATTCATGTACTTGATTAGGTGTATTCATTATTTGTTATTCTCTAGGTTTTTATATTTTAATTATTGATATTAATATTAAGTAAAGAATGATATTACATATGTTTCACTTTAGGTTTACGTGGATCATAGTTCAATGTTATGTCACACATCCAAGACTCCTTCCCACATTTAAGTTCATATACACATTATTTTTACTCTTAATTTAGTAAATTCACTTTTATACATTCTTAAAATAAAAGTGGATAAATATAGACGCAAAAAATTAATGTTTAAGCTAAAACCATGAATTTGTGACTAGATGTTACAAACTTAGCTCTAGACCTATCTTAGGGCCCCTTTTGATCACTCTCGACCATATTTAAAACTCTTATAGGTTAAAAAAAGATACCATAATGTAATCAAACCTATTTTTATTAACTTTAGACATATTTTAGGCCCTATCTAACACTCAACATGATAAAATCACCTATTAGACAAGAATGTCATAAGGGATAGGAATGCACTGCTCAAGTGTCCTTCCCCCCTCTCCAATATTCCCACCAAATAATAACTAATTTACCAAATTCAAATCTATAGAAAAGTTACTACATGTCCATAATAATCCCCATTCAAAGGATTTTAAATGATATGACTATATAAGCACTTTTTAAACCATTTGGTATACAAAGAAGCTTCCACATCAAAAATAACCATAATCACACTAGTACATCAAGAGTGGAATACATATTTTTCCAAGTATGATTATATACAACCTTATTAGCCTAGAACTCAATCATAAGTATATTGAAATCACAAGTCATTATTAAATCATCTAATCACATTTGTATTACACCAACATCAAGTACATTGCACTAATTATTCACACACCACTATAACATGGGAGAACTACATGAATTTTGATCCCTATTTGGAGTATTGGTATGTAGGAAAAACTCAATGCATGGGGTTTTGAGGTCTTTCCCAAATTTATTTGCTTGTCCCTTTTTCCCATTGATTTACATTATTCTTCACATGTCAAGGAACTAGGTTGTTTGAAAAATAAATAGTCACATAATGGTCTCAATAAGTGATCGTAAGTTTGTATACCAAATATATACACCAAATACAAGCTCTATAGATAAAGTCATACAGAATTCATAAACCCTAATTTACTCATTGTAAGTGATAAGAACACCTTAGGTTAGACATGAGTGTCACCCCTATAGTGTCCTCATCCTAGCACTATTATTGAGTCCTAGATCCAATTCCAAAATCTTGAGTCTAGTCATCAAGCTTCTCTACACAATAGATTTTAGACCTTGATTCCTCATGAAGGTATAATTTATAGCTAAGTATATATTTTATCCTTACACTTTACTATTTTTAGTAAGTTTATAGAATGTATTAGTTTTAAATTAGTGAATTTTATCATTTTTATATTATTCTCCTAATTTTACACAATAGTGTTGTCATCCAAGGTTTTCACAAAAATCCCAAACTTGATCAAACATAACACACAAATATTGAGATAAAAATTTATATTAGAAAGCAAAAAATAAATTAAATTAAATAATTTTTAATTATGTATATTCAATTACTATTAGAGGTTTGAGGTTGCACCCTTGCTGAGGAGAGGAGTGTTCATGTCCAAACCTTAAACCTAGTCCAACATGGGAGTGACTTTAGATAGTGGGTTGCCTAGTATAAAAGCCACACCTCTATATTTTGAGGGGTTAGCTCCTATAATTTATCAATTTAAATGTTCTCTCTAAGATATAAAACCTATGGGGATGAAAAAGTTAAATAAAATTGCATAATATAAATCCCACTCTAAAGTGGTGATACACCATGATGATAACTCCATCCACTCTCTAAGCTTGCACTCTTGACACGCTAATAGATAATGCATAGAGCTAAGAGACTATCTCTAATGACTTCTAAGAAACAATATTTAATTTATAGGTTAATTTAATGACTAAAGTGAGAGGCTCAAGTGAATAATTCCTGGTTTAAGGTACTTGCAATATTATCTCCACTCAAAACTTGAGCTATCAACCTCACAACACACTAGACAACCTACCAAGAAGCTTGTTAAGACCTAAGTGTAACTTGGACCTACAAAAGGGGATTCCATACCACTATTTCATATCAAGATAAGAATGAAAACATAAGATACAAATTATTAATAAGCTTAAAATACTTTATTCATCATTCGAAGAGGTGCATAAATACAAGTACTGACAGAGTTTCCTTATACCAACCTAAGTGATACAATAAAAGACTAAAATCCTAAAATATATAGAATAAATGGAGAGATGATAAAGGTGATTTGGAATGGAAAAGTGGATAATGGTCCATGAATGACTATGGTCCACTCCAAATGGTATTTACATTAGTTATACAATCTCTCTTCAACCTTTTCCTTATTTTGGTTTTCCTCAATAACTCCTTTTGGCATTGAAATGAGGGAAGTGGAGGCTAATTTATCTTTAATTATACTTATAAAAGGGGTTTAAATAATTATAATAGTTCATCACTCCTATAAATGGTAGTTACATGGTGTATATGGGTGTAATTAGGCCTCCCAAGAGGTATTAATCAACCCACTACTCTTTGTCATAAAGGTCAAACCTTGAAACTACCCCCATATTGCATAATGGACTTGAAGATAAAAATTTACCATTAAAATCATCAGTTATTAGGTGATAAAATCATGAATTTATTCCTTTCACTAACTCTTTAATGCTAATTTAAGCTATCATTTGACCAAATAGGTCAATTAGGTCAATTAGGCCTAATTTCCTAAGTGTTGGTGATTTCCAGCCACGCAAGACCTATAAGAGAGATTTGAAACCTATGAATGAGTGTGTTTAAAACTTTAATTATCACCTTAAACCATGATATATGCTTATTCAAGTACTGGGCACTTGAAATTCCACTTCTCTTCATTGATTGGTCTACCTTCTTCATGCATTTATAGACTAGCAATTTTAGATATATTTGAAGAGGCCTTTCTAGATGAATTTTTGGGCATGTTATGCCTTGAGAAGTTTAATTAAGTCCCAAAATAACTATCCCAAGGATTGGAATCATTATGGACTATAATATCCCCTTCTTTATGCTCATTTCCTTGAGAAAGTATAGATTTTTTAGAATTACATACCATGTCCATACACAAAAACCCATAATCATATTATCCTCTAAGTGTAATTGACCTTACATGAATTGTTTAGACCATTTTAGGATGTTAGGATAACAAAAAATCAATTTTGTTGAGACTAAGTCTACCTAGGGTTTTAAGGAGGTTTAGGAGTGCGCAAGGGTCTTAAGGATAGTTCATAATTTATAGACATCCAAGTCTATTAAAAATCCCATGGATCTCAAGGGAACTGACCTAATCACCTTCAATGAATGGTTTGGGTTCCCATACAAAGTGTGGATGGAGATATGAATGTCAAAAAGTGACCCTATGGTAGTCTGTAGGCCAATTTTGAGTGTCTAACTTCTTAAGGTTTGTTCATAGAGTTTAGCCTCCTAATTACAATAAATATGTTTTGGATTATTATTTAATAAAGAGACTTAAACTTATCTAAGATATCTTGGCTTGATAACCTATGTGATGGAGTAGGTGAACACTTGAATATGGTCTTCAAACTATCTGTGTGCAAGCTAACTAGTTTGAACATAGTTTGAAGGAAATCTAATCAAATTCCTCACCTCTTGACACTTGGGATCTTAAAAATTCTAATAAATCTTCATACATGTCTTATTATCCATCCAACTAGTTTAAATATCTTGTAGGTATGTCAAGATGAGAATAAGGTCTCTAAGTAGGCCTATATTTTTGACTATAAGCCTATTTCTAAGGCTCTTAACTATGTCTCTAGGTGTTGGACTATTTTGAGATGTTCTGAGGGCCTTATATATCATTTTCATCTAAACATAACCTCATTTGATTCCAAAACTATCTGTAGGCCCTTAAAAACATAGATTTTACTCATTTAAACCCCATTCAGACCCAAGATTAACTATCTCAATAGGGCTTGGTCTAAGATAAAATAGTGGGTATGTCCACTATTTTTCTAACCAAAATGAGAGTCTTTATGCTTTTAATGGGTCGTGATTATCATCCATACCAATTTTTAGGGTTTAGATATTTTTACAAGTTTTTCAAACCATCCATTGTAACTTAGACAAGCAGTTTAGAAGCCTACAGACTGTGTTTGAGCAAGAAAACTCTGAGTGTGACCTATTTTATGTTGTCCCATGAGGTATTTGGGAACATGTATGTTTCCATAATGTACTAATGGAAAATATTGTTCTCAGATGAGGGTTTGATAATGCTCTTTTCTTTTTATACCTTACCCTACTTGGCTTAGGTCTCTTACTTGAGAATGACTATGTGTTTCAATCCTGAGTAAACATTATTCCATTTTCCATAAGTGATGAACATCACTCTTGTTTTCACATTCAATCTAAACCTTAATCATCCTTATATGAATGTTTCACTCTTAATATAAGTAGAATATAGTCTATATTATGTATTGATCCACTGTATGTGCATACTCATTCATGGTGACTATGTGGAGGGTCTAGGTGTCATGTTTATATGAAGGAATAGTGATACATGGCTGATAAAACCTTAATGACACATTTATGCCTCTACCCATTTCCCATGTACTATAGTAGCCTAAAGGGTTATTTATGGGTGTTTGTTTTATGTTAAACCTTTTAGAGAGTGTTAAGGTCTCTCACATGTTATATATGAGACTTATTTATCATCATTCATACCTAGGACTTCCATGTGTACCCTTATATTCCTCTAAAATACAACTCTTACTCAATTTTCATCACATGTCATGGATAGGCCAACTCAGAGGTTGTAGGTGTTTGTTGGTGTTGATGTAGGTATATGTTAGAGTTATGGGAGAGGTAGGTCCCATGTAGGTGATTTAAACATTCTATAACCATGTTATATTTTATTAAAACATCATAATCTTATCTTAATCCTTAATTGACTTGAGCAATGGTCCTCATTACACAATCCCAAATGAACCAAGCAAGCATGGCTGTAGCTATGTGTCATTTGAATCTCCCTTGGGATAGTAGGTAGGACTATTGGATAGCTAATAAGTCATTATTACCTTAGGGTATCTTACTCATCATGATTTTCTTCAAATATCTACCACACCCCCTTTTTATTAGTCATCCTCTATCCTTGTTACAACTCTAAACTATATCACTATATGAACCGAGACAATCCTATTATACCATCTAAGTTAGATTCTCCAAGGCTACTTATGGTGTTCATAGTATTAGGATTTTATTTATAACTAACCACAAATATTATCTCCTTTCACCTATGCTTTCTCTTGAAGATACCTCTCTTATCCACTCATTTAAGTTCTCTATTTGTTATCTACTATAAGTGTGTTAGACCTCTATATGGACAGAGGAGAGATGTGGGGTTGCCTTCAATATGAAAGGATAGAATCTAGATTTTCTTAAATATATTTGGAAACCTATATCCAACTTTGGGAAGCACCAATCACATCATGAGGTATATTGAGGACAAGGAAACCAATTACCATAAAATCCCTAGACTTAACTTAAATTTTGCTAACAAGGAATACTAGGATTATTATTAGGTCCCTAAGTTACTTTTCATGACTTTACTCATTTGGGTTTCTTGATATATAGGCCTAGTGAATGAATTCACCTAGTGATCATTATATATCACCCATGTAGACTTCTTAAACCATCTCAAACACCTTGTCTCTTGATATAGTAGTCATGACCATTGTAGGTGGTAGTTTTGAATTGAGTTTCAACCATCTTTCATCAACTAGGCTATTAACTTTATATTTAAGAACTAAGACCCTATTTAGATCATGAAACTTTAATTATTGATCAAATTTTACCTTAGACAAGTATTCTTAAGCCTTGTTTTGGTGTCATGTTATGGTATCTCCTTCTCAAACCCTTATCATAGTGGCATTGATGTAGGTGATAATCCTTCTTAAAAAGGCACTCATTTTATCTTATACCTTTGGAATTACATATAGGGTGTTCATGTGGTTCATATTCCATGGATGTGTCTCTCAAATCCTCTAATCTTCACGACATCTTGAATGTTTTCCTCATTTGTCTCAACTTGTTCATCACCATTTAATCTATGACTCTATATGAGGTTTAGAGGGACTTGATTGAGTTTTTGATCAGGTGAGAGTCTTCTTGACCTTCTCTCATTTAGGCTTCCCTTCCTTGACTTGTTGATGTAGAATTTTAATACCTTATATATGAAGTGGAAACAAAATATCCCCTTTTGGAGGCACTCAAGCCCTTCAACATAGTGTAACCTCTATCCATGATGACTAGGAAAATAAAACTATAAATTTGACCTCATGGGGTGTTTATGGAAATTGTTGTGCTTTATTATGAATGTCCTGATGGATCTAAGAGTCAAATGATACATGAAATAAATTATTGGATTAGTAAAACACTTCAAATTTCACCAATATTTTCACTTAAATGTACTAAAATCCTGTAACTTCAAGAAACTTAGCTCATACTCTACAAATAGAATAAAACTTGGATATTTTTCTTTAGACACTCCTACACATGTGAGATATGGGTGTGGGTGATGGAGTAAATATATGGGATCCTTTTAAACACATAACAATCATTTGTTTGTATAAAAACTCTAAAAGTATACCAAAACCATTGCAATATTTAACCTTGCACATATGGATAGGCTCATGAGAATGGCCAGATTGTTAGGCATTGTTTATAAAACATAGGAGATATATTTATAGAAAAATGACATGAATGAGATAGTAAAGGGACACCATTATTATCCCAAATATTTTAAATATTGATATTCTCTCCCCTCTTTGTACTGAGTGAAAACATGAGATGTTACACAAATTACCAAAGAAAGTAATTGAAAGATGGGATAGGTTTTTGAAATATTAGGGCTCTTGAAATCCTAAAAATCTTATATTTGTAATTGGGGGTATAAATACATCCATGGGATCATTTGGAATAAATTTACTTTAAGTAAACATGCATGGGCTTGGTGAAAACACAATTTTGTATTGAAACTGCCCCATTTGCTTTGGATATTAATGGAGAATGGAGGCCAAGAGTTCCCATAGTTGGTAAATGAGTGTAAATACCTAGAATATAATTTTAAATAATTTATTTTCCCTCAAACATTCCACTTCATGCAAAAAAATCTCCTTTTGAAGTCATAAAAGGGCAATAAAACACATAAAGGTGAGATATGTGTTATAATTTAACTTTTCCACTATTTTGAGGAGTGGTACAAACTACAAGAGGGTTGAATAAACATTAAAATCACATGAAGTTTCCATTATGATCCCATTTATCACTTAGTACACTTTAACCAACTTGGCCATGGTCATAAATGCATAGAATAACACTAGGTTTCAAAATTCATTTACCTTAAACTTTTCAAATGGTCCTTATGTAATGTTAATAAGGGTAAAATGGCCATGTAGAGGATATATCAAGGAATTGGAAGACTATAAAACCTATGAAAATTTCAAGATTAAAATATAGGGTTGACCATTTTAAACTGAGGTTTAACATTAGTCAACATTTTTGGTGACTCCTGGGGGAGACCAACCTACTAGTTAAGAGAAGCCACTGGCTCAAGTATGACAGGAATTGAAAGGATAAAAATATGGATTTCCCAATTTATCTATTACTTAAGGACACTTATTTTACCTAAAACAATAATAAGACATAAATAAAGTGAGGTAAACAAACCTAACATCTAAGAAGCATACCAAGCAAGACACAAAAGTAATATAAGAAAACAAACTACAAACCTATGTAGACCACACTTATTGAAAGTGAAATAAACAACCCAAACAACTAGTACATACCAATAACATATATGGATCTTCTCCCTCTTGAATCAAAGAGGAAGTTTCTTTGGAATCTTTTTCCATAAGATAGACATTGGTGTGAAGCAAGTAGCTTTATGAATGAGGAATTTGGTAGAGTAGTCCTCTTATTGACAAAGTCACTTATGATGATTTCAAGTGCCATATCAGATGTATATAGATGTTCTATGAACACATAATAATTTTTTTCATCAAATATTACATCCTACTACTCCTCATCTTCAAGCTTCCTTCTTGGTTCAAACAACTTTTCTTCTAATTATAGACTCATCATCTTGATATTTTGGAGACCTTTAAATGGATGACTACCTATTGTAAATAGTTCAGATCCCTCTTCTTCATGTTTTTCAAGCTTCAAATATTTCTCATTAGAAAAAGGGATAGCTGAAACTAGAATAAGAGTTTGGTAGGCCTATTTAAGGACCTCAAAAAAGTCTTCTATTGTGTCAGCCTCTTGAGATGACATATTTATGGAGATATCTTCCCATTGCTTGAAGAACTCATCTTATTCAACCTGGGATAACTCATAACATGTTTTGAGGAGGATGTAACCTAATCTTATAGTGTCAAATAATTCACTTTAATTATCCTTTAAAACTCTATCATCTTCAATAATCATTTGGTGACCTTACAAACTCTTAGAGTTGCCTCAATATCCAACCTCCTTGACTGGTCTACAAATTTATTCCACCACTATTACAAGATGTTGAGGGATGCCATGATGAATGGAAATTTACATGTCATCAAGGAGGACCTAAAGGTCATATTCATAATGTATAATGGAATCATCTTCCTCTTGTGGTTAATCAAGTTCCTTCAAATTATCACCTTATATACTTTTGAAAATTGAATGGTGTTCTTCCTTACCAAGTGATGTTAATATGATGAAATCCTCTTCAAGTTATGATATGTCATCATAATAAAATGTAAATTCAACCTAATTTTCATTACTTACCTCTTCAAGGATAGGTTTTCTCTCCATGAGTGTCATATGATATTTTTGGAGTGACGCTAAGAGAGATGAGATGTATGCCACATTTCCTTCATTTAGTTGTTTGTCTTTAACCACCATGTTTTCCTCTTTTTTTAAGTTTCTATAGATGCATTTTAATAATGGAAATGACTTAGAATCTTAAGGAGGGGGGTGGGTATTAAATGACTTCATACTTTTTTGACATCTCTTGACTCTTCCTTGATTGTAGCACTTGGTTCCAAGATGGAAACTTAGGTTAGGGGTTTCTTTCATAGAGTGTATTGTTACTTGGGGCATGAAAAGAGGTATGTGAAGCTGACATGGTGTTGATTTTGAAACTTATATGGATTGATGTAGATGCTAGTCTATAATCTCAATTCACTTGGTAAGGCATGCTTCAAAATAAAACCTTGATTGATCATGATGAATATTTATTTCAACACAAACCTTTTATTCTTCTTGGACTCTTCCTTGGATATATTTCCATGATGGGAAGGTTGAGAATGATGATGAGGGGTTTTGAGGGTATTTATATTCAATTCATTTTAGATTTTAAAGGGTGGTGGGAAACTCAACATAAGATTGACATGAGATAAATGAGGGAATAGGATGTCAATGAATTTGTTGCTTTTCATGTACTACCAGCCTGTATTAAATTTTAGATATTAGTCCTTCTATGTTAAACATATCATTGTTCCTTCTTAAATGAACCCCCTTCATGAGAAATGAATAATCCCTTTTGGCCTACTATAATGACACTCTAACACACTCAATTACATGTTTGGGAATCTCTCTCCCATACCCATTCAATGTATCGTTGTTCATCATATCTCTTTCATGATCCAAAAAGGTTTTTTTAAGGCTAGATATGGAATAGCTTAGGTTATGAGTGGGCCTGTAAATAATGTCATACTACTACCATGACTTGTTAGATGAGTAATTAGGTTACCAAGGAGGGATATAAGGCTCATTAAGGAGTTGGTAGTCTTGGCATAGGGAGACTCATCATAGGATTGATAAGGGTAGACATACAATTGATATGGGGTAAGATAGGGTTGGTTGGGATCACAATGGAGTTGAAAAGGGTCATAGTTCTATCCATAGGGGTATAAGAAACATATATTTGCCTTATATACCTCCATATTTCATCATCAAACACATGATAATGAATGAAACCAAGAATAATAACCTTTATTACCCCTGAAGTGTTGACTTGTCATGAATTTGTTGAAACTTTCTAACTACAACTCAACTAGTGTAGTGTTTGAAGCTCTAAAATATGGCTACAAGGTATCCTTCCACATTGTCAAAGCATTATTTAAATAACTTTAATCTTATCCCACTAAGCATGCTAGAAATATTTGAGGTTTTAGGTTACACCTTAGCTAAGGAGAGGAGTATTCTTGTCCAAACCTCAGACCTAGTCCAACATGGAAGTGACCTTAGACCATGGGTTGCCTAGTATGCAAGTCACACCTCTAGATTTTGAGGGGATAGTTCCCCTGATTTGTCAATTTAAATGCTCTCTCTAAGATATAAAATCTATGGGTATGAAAAGGGTCAAGAATATTTCATAATATAAATCCTACTCTAAAGTGGTGATACACCATGATGATAACTCCATAAACTCTCTAAGCTTGAACTCTTGACACACTAATAGACAATGCATAAAGCTAAGAGACTATCTCTAATGACTTATAAGAAACAATATTTCATCCAAAGGTCATTTTAATGACTAAAGTGAGAGGGTTAATAGAATAAGTCCTAGTTCTAGGCACTTATAATATAATCTCCACTCCAAACTTGAGCTATCAACCACACAATGCACTAGACAACCTACCAAGAAGTTGTTAATACTTAGGTATAACTTGGGCTTGAAAAAGAGAATGTCATACCATTATTTCATATCAATATGTTTCTATATGATTTTCACTTTCACATTCAAGAGAGAATAAGAAACTAAGAGAAATGGTCTAAGGCTTGTATGTACCTGGATGAAGTCGTGTGCACCAAATTCAGACGATAGAAGGAACTCCTCTTTGGTTGTGGAGGATGACACCTGTAGAAGAAAGAGACTAAAACACGAAAAGGTGTTAGATGAGGAGATGGTGGGCTGCCAAGCAAAAGCTTGATCCCAGAAGTACAATGACTTCCTTGAGGGATGTCAACCCACTGATTGATAAAAATAATGTCTGATAAAAGGCAGAATGATAAAAGACTAAAATGATTAAAGACTACAAAGGAAATAAAAAGCAAATGCATACCTGATATGTAGCAATCTGCTTTGCATAGTAGCCGATGTTGGTGGTTCTGTCGGAGTCGGTTAAGGAGGTCATCGACGTCAGTTAGGCTACCAACATCAATAGGGGAAATGACCGGTGTCGGTCGGGGTAGTAGTCTTTAGATGAGGTCTGGTCAGGTCTGGACAGGTTTCAGGGCTACAGAATGGTCTAAAAGAGTCTTAATGGTTTGTTTAATGGTCTGTGCAGGGGTCTAGGCAGAGTTGCAAGGATAATGGACAAACTGTATGTTTAGATATGGGAAGGCCTCTCAGCCTTTTTGAGAGGAAGTCAAGTTTGGTCTGTGGTCTGATAGTCTAAATCTGGGTGGTGATATCACTTAAAAGCAATAACTGAAAAACAAAATGAAAGCATAGAAGAATTGCTTACTAGTTGCCTATTGAAGAGAGAGTAGGAGACATGGTTGCAGATTGATTGCTGATGGTGTGTTGCGTACTGGTTGTAGATGTTTGATGTAGAAGACTTCCAGCAAGGTGACTGAAGTAGAGTACCTATGCCTAGGAGAGAGATAGATTTTGTTAGTGGATTCACTGAGTGAGTATTCACTGATTGTTCTAACTAAGGTCCGATCTGAGAATGTCTTGAAAGAAGGTATGATAATGGATTGGATAATTGATTAGAAAATGGATAACGGATAATGGATTGGGAAATGAATAACAGATCCAGTTTTAAGGGTAACTGACACTGATAGAATGGCTGACATCATCTGAATAGTGACCAATGTCAGTGGCTATAGAATGGGGATAGAGGCTAATTTTAGCCTTCTGCCTATTCTTACACGCTGTCAGGGTCAAGGTTCATGGGAAAATAATCGAGAGGGGCTAAATAGGCATGGGAGAGGATGACCAAGGGAGTAGACACAATTTTAGTGTCTACATTTGCCCCTTTTTGTCTTGTTGGTTGTTCTAGACGAACTGTAAGACAAAAACAGGAGTTGGTTGCCCCAGGTGGGATGAGGTATTCCCCCTCAAAGTAGGATTCAAGGGAAGGGAACCTACAATTGGGTGCTGATTTGATAGAGAGTGGATGAAAAATGGTGAGTGGGAATGTTGCAATAGTTGTGATTGCGCACATACCACTTTACGAGATGGTTAGGTCAAATTGTTGCAGGTCAAGGGTCAAGGAGTGCCAAAACTGAAATAACTGGGCCCCAGCATTAGTCATAGCTGATCGGGTTATTCAATTTAAGTTGTAGCTCCAATGGGTCATCTTGGTCCAAGTATCCCAGGCTCAGGAAGTGCTCTTGGAAACATGAAAATGTCACAAGTAGTGGGGATCAACCAGCTTGTGATCATATACTTGTGAGGGTTAAAAATAGTCTGCGCACAAGTTTGCTAACCAATCATGAGGTATCATACATGCAAAAACAACCAAGGCAATGTTGTCTTGGAAGTGGTCAGGGTCGGAGGAGATAGTGATCCCCAAAGTGGTTGGTTCAGATGACGCTGAGATAGATAATTGTTCGAATGAATGGGTGGATGAAAGAATGTGGCTGAGCTAACCTCAAAAAACTGAGTGCTACCTACATAGCCCTGGTCTTAGGGCCTCAGGCCAATGTAGTTCTCCCAAAAAGGGAGGAAGAGGGTCAAAGGTATGGATTGGTCTTGGTCGAGGTCAAGTCATGGTCAATAAAAGAAAAGAAGGTTTGTCCATCAGGTAGATGAACAAATGAGGGTGGTTGAGCTAACCCCAAAAGACATCGTGTCAACTGAGTGTTGCCTACATAGCCCTAGTCTTAGAGCCTCAGACCAATGTAGTTTAGATGAAGAGACAAAATGGGCGATGATTGGTGTGGTCATGTGTTGAAATGATGAGGAGAAGATGATGTTGCAACCTTGTCCATATTGTGTGATGGTGTATTCTGCAACATTGGTCGAGTGGTCTTTCATCCCTATTAATTTTCCATATTCATGATGGGTGTATGCTAAAAATGAATTAAGTCTATTTATGCTTAACATAAATTATGTGGTCGATACTTTCCATGTGTATTGGTGTCCATAGAAACTATGTGAAATGGACTATGTCATGTTGGTAGTCTAAAAATGTTTAGATTGGTTTGGTTGAATGTGACCAAAGGGTAAAAAGGAGTGAAAGGCATATTGCTCTTTCATTGACAAGGACCAAAATGATGGCATGGATAAGGGGTTGTTTAGAAATGAAAGACCCATTCATGCATTACGTCATTGACCATTAATTGTGTTAGAGAAGCAATTGAATCACTTGACGTTAAGTGAGCTCGAAATCCCTTGAGTATGTTGGGGTGATAGGATTGATTATGTGATATGGATGGAAGGGGGAACCCTTTTTGGTAGGAACAAATTTTCCCCTTTTATAGGTGACCCCGAGAATGACTATAGACAAGTCCATGACTTTATAGATTGTCAGTCAGTTTTTTTTTTTAAAGGCAGAATGATCGATGTGGGAAGCCTGCGAGGGGATGTTGTCTTGTTTTGTGGTCATGTTGTGAAGCTGATCGATGCAGAAAGCTTCAGAGATAATGTTGTTTGTAGCAAGAGTTTAGTTATAGCCATCCTTCGAGGGAGTGGTCTATATTTTGCTTTGTATGTTTTTGATATGACTTTGGCCTAGCTGTCCTTCAAGGGAGTAGTCTAATAAATATAGCAATGATGATGCAGCTATCCTTCGAGGGAGCAGTCTACACTTATAGTTTTATGACCTTGGAATATGCATCCCATTTTTATTTTATTTTTTTTGTTTTTTTTTGGACTGGACTTTCGGTCATGGACTTGACTATAGAGGTTTAGAGGGTTTCCCTTTTATTAGGACAAAGCATTCATGCTTGACAAAAGGGGTGACTGTTGTTTGCAGAGTTGAGGGTTGAAAATGAATAGGAATGATAATGACAGGGATTGCTCAAGGGATTGAGCTCAAGTTAAACATCAAGTGAATAATTACTTGACTAACAGTAGACTATTCAAAGATGCAAGGCATAAAGGGGCTCAAGTTATGATAAGTCCCTGACCTATGCTTGTGTTATGATGTAAGGTCCGAATCAATTAGGAGCAAACTTGCCCCATTTGCTTCATTCCAAATTGGTCACATGTTGATTGAAGTTGAAGGAGTTGGGTTGAGGTCATGATTAAAAATGTTGGTTGATGTTTGGTTGAGATCAGTTGAATGTTTGGTCGAGGGTCGGGTCGATGGATATTTGGTCGAGGCATAGTCGAGGTTTTGTTGAGGCCTAGTCGAGGTTTAAGATTAAAAGAGTGATTGATATTTGGTCAAGACTGGGTTGAAAGGTTGGTTGAGGTGTGGATGAAGGTTGAATTCCCCCAGTGGCTAGGGAGAATGTTTGATAGATTGGTCAAGGTCAGCTGAGGATTGGTGGTTAGATTGACTGTGTTGATGTTGAATAAGGGGGTTAAAGGTGGCAAAGGGACCGTAATTTGGCATGGAGATCCCGATTTAGGTGATGAGGTTTGAGAAGCATGGGTTAGTGTTGATGATTTGTCGAAGGGGTGGTCAAGAGGATCCTTGATGAGAAGGGTATCCTTTTTTTGGTGTTGACGAATGATAGCTTTAAGAGCGCAACAACGCTCAGTGTCATGTCCTGGAGTATGATGATAATGGAAAAATTTAGAGTTATCAAACCAAGATGGTCTTGATCTGAGAGTTGATGAGTGGGATGGTGAGGAGGTTGAAGGTTTGTTGATGATGTGGTCAAGAAGAAGGGTGTCTTTCTCCAAGCATTGGTGAATGACAACCTTGAGGGCACAACAATGCTCAGTGTCGTGCCTAGGCGTGTGATGATACACACAAATTTGAGTGTCGTCGAACCAGGGTAGTTTTGGTCTATGGAATTGATATGGTTTAAGAGGCGGGAGACTGATGTGAGAAGACTACAACAAGTGCCATAACAGCAAGGCATAAGAACCTGCTAATGGGTCTGGATGTTTTGTTGTAGTGGGGGTTGATGACTTTGATTTGAGAGGTGTAAGAGGCATTCGTCGTACCATTGTTTCCATGGGTGGTGTAACCACATGTGGAGATGGCACTTTTATGGTGATAGGTGTTAGATGTTTTGGAGGAAATATATGTTTGATGGGTTGAGGAGATAATGGAGGCAACTTGCCCCTGTGAAGTGTGGGAGTAGGAAGCACTTCTATTAAAGTGGACGGATGCAGGCCCAAAATTGAAGGTAATGATGAAGGTGGGGGAGGAGTCCTCCAGTGTGGTTTAATGGCTCTCTTTGATTTGGGTTGAGGGCCACCATTGTGTGAGGTGAGGTTAGATGCGGGTTTGGGTTCAGATGTGGACGGAGGTGAGTGAGATGTAGCAATCTCAGGCAAAAGGCAAGAGGAAATCATGACTGGGTCTTCCTCGGTCAAAATGGATGAAGAGACTAGTTCTTCTCTTGGTGGAGAATAAATATGAGAGTGTGGCTCCTCAAGAGAGCAGGAATGATCGTGCCCTCTACTTGTGGTTGAGGAATAGGCAAAATAGGGTCCTCCATTGGTGGGAGAAAGGATGGAGGTGGGCTTAATGGCATTGGTATGGTCAAGGCATCCTCCAATATGAGAGAGGTTGATGGAGGACTAACATGAGAAGAGGATTCTTATACCTGTGAAAGAGAAATAGGGGAAGAAGGGTCTTCCACCTGTGAAGGAGGTTGGTCAAGGATAAGAGGCGAGACTGTGTTGACCGTGTGTATATCATGCTCGTGGGAGCTATCGGTCATGGTCTGCACATTGTTTTGGGTAGGAGGATGGTTAGGAAAGGGTTGTTTGAAGATGTCGATGTGTTGGTTAGGTGGGGCATTTAGGTTGTCCAAGATGAGATCACCCCTGTCTATCATGTCTTGAATGATGTTTTTGAAGGTTCGACAGTTGTTGATGTCATGGACATGGACGTGATGATAGTGACAGAAGTCAGCCTCCCTATACCATGTAGGGAGAGATTTTGAAGGGTCAAATTGAGGTGGTCAGATTGGAGGGAGATTGAGGACCCCCTGCTTGATGAGTCTTTCCAAAATGGAAGCTATAATTCTCCAAGTGGAGTGTATAAACGTTGGATGTACCATTGTTGGAATTATTTGGTGATGTTATGAGATGTAGAAGGTTGAGATTGGTTAGTTGTTGTTGAAGATGGTGATCTAATGACCACAGTCTTGGCCACTTCTTTGGACTTAGAATTGGCAGAAGAAGGTCTGGAAGAAGAAGGGTCATTGGCTTTTGCGTTGGTATTATGCAATTTGACCTTATCTTCTTCAATGGCACAGAGTTCAAGCTTTCGGGCCATGGTGAAAGCTTCATCGAAAGTGTGAAATGTTTGAATATGCAAGGTATAAGAGATGTGCCTAGCACATGCTTGAGAAAAGAGCTTAATGAGCTCGGGTTGAGGCAAGGAAAAAGAGAGCTGGTTAATCAAGCCTCTCCAATGGGCGACAAAATCGACTAATGATTCGTCGTCAAATTACCTGATGGAGTAAAGGTCTGTGATTGAGACTTGTTTGGTGATATTGATAGAAAAATGGTCGAGAAATAATTGGGCGAGTTGAGTGAATGAAAAGATAGAATGTCTGGTAAGAGAGCTATACCAGTCAAGGGTAGGGCCAAAAAGTGACATAGGGAACGTGCGTAGAAGTAATGCATCGTCATGGGCTATAAGATAACAAGCATGTCTAAATGCTCATAGGTGTTGTTGCGGGTTTTCCTTACTCTGTAAATGAGTAAATTTAGGAAGCTCCCACTGGTTGGGGTAAGGTCAGATCGAGACGAAGGGATGAATGGGTTCATTACAAATTTACTCATATGAGAGGACATTGCGTGAACTAAAAATAGAGGTCTCAATACTAGACATTTTATCCATCAGCATTTTGATGAGATTAGCTAACGGATTGATGGATGGGGTGCCCCCTAGGTTTTAGGGTGCTTGAAATGTGCTAGAAGGGGCATACGACATAGTCAATTACACTTGTAAGGGTGCAACATATTGATAACTAGTCGTTGGGATGGAAGTGGAGGCTAAAGGTGCTTGGGTTATGAAGGTAGAAGGCATAAGTTGACTAGATACCACTAAAGGTGGTTGCATGGTGGTGTTGGCAAAAGGGGAGGTAGACACTCTTGCATTTATGGGTGCAAGAGTGTGCGAAGTCAAGACAATCAAGTTCTGGTATGATGTAGAACTTGGTTGAATTGTGTGTGGTTGAGGGGGTAATGAAACCCCGATGGAGGTTGGTTCAAAAATAGATGAGGAGGCCAAACTTTGCATATTAGCCATGGTCTGGTTAATGGTTGAGGCAATGGTTTGAGTCATAAAAGGCTAGGTAGCGGATGGTGTTGATGTCATTGCCGCTTCACCCAAAAGGTCTCACGTTTGGTTTCTCGTGAGATAGTTTTGGAGGGCTTTGACATTGAGGTCCAAGAATCTTTCAAAATCTTGGTCCCCTTTAGGGAAAATGGGGGTCTGAGTTGGGGTTGGTCGAGTAGGAGTTCTTTCGGTCTTTGAGTGGAACTACATTATAGGACTGATTATGGACGGGGAAGGCGAAAGTGATTGATGTCTAGCATGGTCAAGAAGAGCCTTGGTTTGACTGCGTGTCAAAACCATTCAAGGCAAGAAAGAACATCCTCACAAGCTCAAACAAGTAGATAAGAACAAAAAAGATGAAGAACACAATCAGATCCTAAGCGTTAAATCCCTAGAAGTAAACTTTTAGAATCCTATGGCTTATGCCTTAAAGTGATGTTTAGGAGGTTGGCTTGCAGAACGGGTCCTAGAAGAGGTAGACTATGGATGGTTTCAAGTTTTTTTAGGTGATCAAGAGTCTGGGTTAGGTCCCGTACATGGCCTGGTGCTAAGGAGCAATCTCCTCTCACTTCACGAACCCAGTGATGAGCTAGGCCTGCTTAGCCAGTATATACTTCCCCTAGAGATTATCCTCTGTCAAAGAATGGAGTGGGCTTTCCCCTTGGTGGTGAAATCCAAGTGGGATTGCCAGGATGGGTAAGGTATTTGCTAGGTGATGAAATCCCAGTCTGGCCTTGTCTTAGGTAAGTTTGATGTTTGATTTGTGCAAGTGATTCGGTTGTGTAAAATAAGTGTGATTAATTCATGATGTGGTCTAATTACTAGATGTGGACTAAGTATGCAATCAAGAAGAAATGAAATGCAGTGTGTTTTAATCCCAAGTGGAAATGTTATTTCTTATAAAGACAAATGGAGAAAGGGTTGAAGAGTATGACTTTTGACTAGTCTATGATGCAAGAAAAGAAAGAAGAGTTCTTTTTAATCCTGCTTATGATGTCTTTTAGAAGAGAAGAAAGAGGTGAAAAGGGAGAAACCTAATGCACCTATATGAACAAAAAGAAAAGAACCCAAGGAAGACCCTAGGGTCCCACCGGGCGTGCCAGAATGTTTCTATACGATTTTCGCTTTCACATTCAAGAGAGAATAAGAAACTAAGAGAAATGGTCTAAGGATTGTATGTACCTAGATGAAGTCGTGCGCACTAAATTCAGATGATACAAGGAGCTGATCTTTGGTTGTGGAGGATGACACCTGTAGAAGAAAGAGACTAAAACACGAAAAGGCGTTAGATGAGGAGATGGTGGGCTGCCAAGCAAAAGCTTGATCCCAGAAGTACAATGACTTCCTTGAGGGATGTCAACCCACTGATTGATAAAAATAATGTCTGATAAAAGGTAGAATGATAAAAGACTAAAATGATTAAAGACTGAAAAGGAAATAAAAAGTAAATGCGTACCTGATATGCAGCAATCTAATTTGAATAGTAGCTGATGTTGGTGGTTCTGCCGGTGTCGGTCAAGGAGGTCGCTAACGTCGGTTAGGTTGTTGACATCGGTAGGGGAAATGACTAGTGTTGATCAGGGCAGTAGTCTTTGGATGAGGTCTGGTTAGGTCTGGACAGGTTTCAAGGCTGTAGAGTGGTCTAAAAGAGTCTTAATGGTCTGTTTAATGGTCTGGGTAGAGTTGCAGGGACAATGGACATACTGTATGTTCAGATATGGGAAGGCCTCTCAGCCTTTCTGAGAGGAAGCCAAGTCTGGTCTGTGGTTTGATAGTCTAAATCTGGGTGGTGATATCACTTAAAAGCAATAACTAGAAAACAAAATGAAAGCACTGAAGAATTGCTTACCTGTTGCCTATTGAAGAGAGAGTAGGAGACATGGTTGCAGATTGATTGCTGATGGTGTGTTGCGGATTGGTTGTAGATGTTCAATGTAGAAGACTTCTAGCAAGGTGACTAAAGTAGAGTACCTGTGCCCAGGAGAGAGAGATAGATTTTGTTAGTGGATTCGTTGAGTGAGTATTCGTTGATTGTTTTGACTAAGGTCTGATCCGAGAACATCTTGAAAGAAGGTCCGATAACGGATTGGACAACTAATTGCAAAATGGATAATGGATAACGGATTGGGAAATGAATAACGGATCTAGTTTTAAGGGTAGCTGATGCTGGCAAAACTGCTGACATCATCTGAATAGTGACCGATGTCGACAGCTATAGAATGGGGACATATGCTAATTTTAGCCTTCCGCCTATTCTTACATGCTACCAGGGTCAAGATTTATGGGAAAATGATCAAGAGGGGCTAAATAGGCATGGGAGAGGATGGCCAAGGGAGTATACACGATTTCGGTGTCTACACAATAAAATAATGAAGGCATAATATATATATTATGAAGAAGTTAAAAATAATCTATTCATCATTCCAAGAGGTGCATAAGTACAAGTACTAGTAGAGTTTCCTCATACCAACCTGAGCGATATAATACAAGGTTAAAAGCCTATAATATATAAAATAAATAGAGGATAAGGGGAATATAGTGTGTAAAAGTGTATAAGTGGTCATGAATGAATAGGTTCCACTTTAAATTGTAGTTACATCAATTATGCAGTCTATCTTCAACCTTCTCTTTGTATTGGTTTTCCTTAATAACTCCTTTTAGCATTGAAATGAGGGTAGTGGAGGTTGAGTCCACTTAAATTATCCTATTAAAGGGTTTAATATACTTATAATAGTCCATAACTCATCCCAATGGTATTTATATGTCATAGAAGGGTATAATTAGGCCTCCCAAGAGGTGTTGAGTAGCCCACTAGTCTTTGTCATGAAGGTCAAACCTTGAAACTACCTCCATCTTGCAAAATATCCTTGAAGATTGAAATTTAAAATTCAAAACATAAATTATTAGGTGATAAAATCATGCATTAATTCCTTTCACTAACTCCTCAATGCTAATTTGAGCTCTCCTTTTGACCAAATAGGCTAATTAGGTCAATTAGGCTTAATTACCCAAGTGTTAGTGATTTCCATCCATGAAAGACCTATAAGAGAGATTTAAAACCTATGAATGGGTGTGTTTTTTTATTATTTATAAACACCACCTTCAACCATGATATAGGCTTATGAATGTACTGGGAACATGAAATTTCACTTATCTTCACTGACTAGTCCACCTTCTTCATGCACTTGCAGAATGGTAGTTTTAGATGCATTTGTGGAGGCCTTTCTAGATGAAAATTTGGGAATTTTATACATTGAGAAGATAAATTAAGTCCCAAAAATAACTATCCCAAGGATTGGAATCATTTTTGACTATCATATCCCCTTATTTATGCTCATTTTCTTGAGAAAGTATAGATTTTTAAGCATTTTTCACCATGTATGTACAACTAAAACCCATAATCATATTATACTCTGAGTGTAATTGATATTAAATGAGATTTTTAGACCATTTTAGGATGATAATATATCAAAACATCAAGTTTTTAGAGACTAGGTTTGCTTAGGGTTTTAGGGAGGTTTAGGATTACTCAGTGGTCTTAAGGACATTTAATATTATATAAACATATATGTTTGTAAAAAATGCCATGAATGTCAATTTCACTAACCTATTCACCTTACATGAATGTGCTTAGTTCCCATTCAAAATTGGATGAATATATGAACGTCATAAAGTGACCCTAGGATAGTTTACATGCCAATTTTGAGTGCCTGACTTATTAAGGCTAATTCATAGATTTTGGCCTCCCAATGAAAAAAAATATATCATGTATTCTTATATAATAGGGATAATTAAACTTCACTAAGAGCTATGGTCTTGAGCACCTATGTGGTATAGTAGGTGAGCACTTGAAGATGGTCTTCAAATTGCTTGTGTGCAAGATGAATGGTTTAAGTAGAGTTTGAAGGCACTCTTATCAATTCCTCACCTCATATCAATTTGAATATTATTAAAAGTTATAATACATAGTCATACATCTCTTATTGTCCATAAAAATTGCTAAAATATTTTGGAGGTATTTTAAGATGACATTAGGGTGTCTAAGCAAGCCTATATGTTTTAATGTGGGCCTAATTCCAAGGCTCTTGACTATGTATATAGGTTTTAGACTATTTTTAGATTTTCTAAGGACTTTATACATCAATTTTCATGGAAACACAACCTAATTTGAGTCTCAAACTATCTGTAGGCCCTTCAAAACATAGATTTTGCTCATTCAGCCCCAAGACTGACTATCTCAACAAGGCTTGGTCTAAGATAAAACAATGGGTATACCCACTATTTTTCTGATTAAAATGATAGTGTCTATTCTTTTAATGGATTATGATGATCATCCATACCATTTTTTATATCTTGTTTGTTCCTATAGGTGTTTTAAACCATCTATTTTAGCTTAGACTAGTAGTTTAGAAGCCCGTAGACTATGTTTAAGCAATAAAACTCTGAGTATGTCTTATTTTATGTTATAACCTAAGGTAATTTGGAACATGGAGGTGTTATTCATGTACTAAGGGAAAATATTATTCTTATTTTAGGGTTTTATAATATATTTTTCTTTTTATACCTTACCCTCCTTGTTTTAGGCCTCTTACTTGAGAATGACTGTGTTTCAATCCTGAGTACATGTTATTGTGCCTTCCATAAGTGATGACCATAAATATTATGTTATAATTAAATTTGAACCTCAGTCATCCTTTTATGAATGGTTCCCTCTTACTATAAGTATATTATAATTTTTTATATGTATTGATCCACTGTAGGTAGATACTCATTCATGTTGACTATGTGTAGAGTCTAGGTGTCATGTTTGTATGAAGGAACAATGATCCATGGATATTAAAACCTTAATGACACCTTTATTCCTATACCCATATCCCATAATGCATATATTATCATTTTATCATCAATCTCCATGGCTTTATTTATTATCCATAGTGCCTTTTGGGAGACCCTACTATAGTATCCTAAAGGGTTGGTTGTGGGTGTTTATTTTGTGTTAGACCTTCTTAAGAGTGTTAATGTATCTCACATGCAATATATAATAATAATTTATCATTTTTAACACCTGAGACCTTCCATTAGTACCTTTATATTCTTATAAAATACAACTCTAACTTAATTTTCTTCACATGTCATGGATAGGCTAACTCATGAGTTATAGGTGTTTATTGGTAATGTTATAGGTGTATGCCAGAGTTTTGAGAGATGTAGGTTCCATGTAAGTGATATATAAATTATATATCCATATTATCTTTGATTAAAACATCAAAAACTTATCTTACTCCTCAACTAACTTGAGTAATGGTCCTCATTACATAATCCCAAAAGAGCCAAGCAAGCATGGCTATAATTGTGTGTCATTTGAGTCTCCCTTGGGATAATAGGCAAAAATATTGTATTGAAACTAATAATTAGTACATGAGGGTATATTCCTTATCATTATGTTCTTCAAAAATCTACTAGACCCCTTTTTTAGTATTCACCCTCCATCCTTGTTATAACTCCAAGTTATCTCACTGTATGGACTGAGATAGTCTAATTGTACCATCTAAGGTGGATGATCTAATGCTACTTAAGGTGTTCATATTATTAGGCTCTTTCTTATAAATAAACAAGAAAATTCTCTCCTTTCACCTATGATTTATCTTTAAGATACCTCTCTTAGCCACTCATTGAAATTCTCTCTTTGTTATTTGTTTTAAGTGTGTCAAACCTCTATATGGATAGAAGAGAGGTATGTGGTTACTTTAAATGCGTAAGGATGGCCTCCATATTTTCTTGACTATATTTATAAACCTATATACAACTTAGAGAATCACTAGTCACATCATGAGGTAGATTTAGGGTAAGGAAATAAGTTACCTTAAAATCCACAAACTTACCTTAACTTAGCTAACAAGGCAATATTAGGATTGTTATTAGGTCCCTAATTTGAATTTCATGACATTACTCATTTGGGTTTCTTAATATCCAGGCCTAGTGCATGAACTCACCTATTTATCATTATATCTCACCCATGTAGACTTATTAAACCATCTCAAACACCTTGTATTTTGATGTAGTAGTCATGAATGTTGTAGGTGGTACTTTTGAACTAAGTTTATACCATATTTAATAAAATAGGATATTAACTTTATCTTTAAGCACTAAGACCCTATTTGGGGCATGACACTTGAATAATTGATCACATTTTACCTTAGACAAGTGTTTTTGAGCCATGTTTTGGTGTCATGTTATGGTATATCCTTCTCAAATACCTACTATAGTGGTATTGTTGTAGGTGATGATCCATCTCAAAGAGGCACTCATTGTTATATTATACCTTTAGAGTTTTGTAGAGGGTGTCCATTTGGTTTATATGCCATGGAGGTGTCTCTCAAAGCCTCCAATATTCATGATATCTTGAATGATTTCATCATTTATCTCAACTTTCTCTTCGCCATTAAATTTATGAATCTTTATGAGGTATAGAGGGACTTGACTAAGTTTTTGATTAGGTGAGAGTCTTCTTGACCATTTCTCCTTTAGGAATCCCTTGCTTGACTTTTTGATATATAATTTAAAAACCTTCCACATGAAGTGGTAAAAAAATATCTAATACAAAACTTAGAAGTTCTATTTGATAAATATTTCAATAGCATAGAAATAACATAGTAACAATAAATTCTTTGAGAAGAGATGTAGTATTACTCAAGATCACAATACAAATATATGCTATCTCTAGGAAGAGATGTCTATCTTCACATTTCAGGTTACCTATTCATTTATACACATTTTGAAAGCATTGGAAGGATGTGGAAGGTCACCAATCTCAAGGGAGATTAAGTGGTTCAACTTCTAAGATTTAAAACAATATAGAATTTGAGGAATTGTTATTTTTAAAAACTTACTATTTTTAGACTGCACTACTAAAATTGAAATTTTGGGTACTTCCGTTGGATTTTTTAGGGTAAAAATTCATTGAGAAAATCTCAATTTCATCTCATGACATTCTCCTCATTCTTATCTTTCCAAAAGTTCAAACGGTGTGTCAATTGGAGCTACGGTGCAAAAGTTATGGCTCCCAGAAGTTTCGTCATCAATTGGGGTGGAACTGTCACCCGAATTGTTGCCTAAATTGTTGCCCGGATCACTATCCCATTTTTTAGGCACTTGAGCCCTTCAAAATTTTGGAACCTCTGTTCATGATGACTAGGCAAATGAAACTATAGATTTGACATCATGGGGGGTTTGTGGATATTTGTGTGCTTGATGATGAATGGATTTATGGCTCTGAGAGGAAAAGGAGACATGAAAGAGACTAATGGACTAATAAAACACTTCAAACATCATCAATATTTTCACTTAATTGAACTAAAATCCTTTAACTTCAAAAAAATTATCTCATACTCTTCAAATAAAAGAAATATTGGATTTTGTTTACTTTAGACACTCCCACATATATGATACATGGGTGTGGGTGATGAAGGCAATTTATGGTATCCTTTTGAACATACAACAAGAATTTGTTTGTATAAAAACTCCAAAAGTATACCAAAACCATTCTAATCTTTTACCCTACATAGATGGATAAGCTCATGAGAGTGGTCATATTATTATCCATTGTTCATAAATCATAGGAGATGGATTTGCAGCCAAATTTCATGGATGAGACATTTAATGTATACCCTTCCTCTCCCCAATATTTTAAATCCTGATATTCTCTATCCTCTTTATACTAAGTGAAATCTTGAGATGTTGTACAAGATGCCAAATAGAGCAATGGAAATATATAATAGGTTTCTCCAATATTAGGGCTTTGAAACTCCTCAAAATCTTATATTTTTACTTAGGGTTATAAATACATCCATGGGAGCATTTGTAAGAAATCTCCTACAAGTACACATATATAGGTTTGGTGAAAACACCTTTATTTTAGCTTGAAACTACCACACTTGCATTGGATATTGATGGATAATGGATTCCAAGTGTTCTCATAGCTCGTACATGAGTGTAAAAACCTGGAATATCATTTCAAATACTTTACTTTCCCTCCAACATGCCACTTCATGAAAAAAAAACATCATTTTGAAGTCATAAAATGACAATAAAACACATACAGGTGAGATGCATGATATAATTTGACTTTTCAACCCTTTTAGTGAGTGGTACAAACTACATGATGGTGGAATAAACATTAACATCACATTAATTTTCCAATATGACCCACTTTATCACTTAGTACACTTGAACCAACTTGATCATGGTCATAAATGCCTAGAATAACATTAGGTTTCAAAAGTCATTTACCTTAAAATTTTCAAATAATCCTTAAGTAATGCTAATAAGGGTATAATGGCCAGTTGGAAAATATATTAGGGCATTAGAAGACTAGAAAACCTATTACAATGTCAATATTTGAATATAGGGTTGACCATTTTAACGTGAGGGTCAAAATTGGTCAGCACTTACCTTGTTGATGTTGAATATGAGATACATGTGAATCATATGAAAAAGGCATATGATGTATAGAATATGATATGGACCTAAAAAATAAGTTAAAATTCAATTTTGTTACAAAAATATGTGGTAAATATGAAAAAATTCTCTACATTATCATGATTCTAAAAATTCTTATAGTTTGTTAAAAGATCTTATAGAAGTAAAGTTATGAGAAAAAGATGGTTTTTAGCAAAAAAATTTGAGATTAATAATTTTAAATTTTGAATATATAATATATATTTAACTATCCATTTTAATATTTATTGATTTGACAAAACAAAGCTCTATGTGACCTAAAGGTGTGATAAGAGAGATGATGGCATGGATGTGAGGAACATAAGGAGGAGGATGAATTATGTCTAATGTTAGCTTAGTCTAAGTATGGGGTGTACTAAATACACATTTTTATCATTCTTAGTGTTAAATTAAGTATATTTAGAAAATTATATGTCATGGAAAACATGTGTAGTAGAATAGACCCTCATTTTTTTGGGAAAAGTTATGTCTAGGGTGTTGATGAAAAGTTAGTTAAAAATCTCCATAGAAAATAAATGAGATCATCTAGGTGATGTAGTTTTGAATATGTAGGTTATTTTTAGTGGTTGACTACATATTAGTGGAATAATCTATCTAGGTTGTAAATGTCCAATTATGTATAACATGGATGATCTAGTGTAAAAGGATAAATGTGGTTGATATCATATAACATGGATGATATAATAGGTCTTTTAGGTAGCTGACTTCGTATGGGAGATGATAAAATGCATAGACTTAGTGGATAAATTTATAGTAAGTGGACGACTATGTTAGGTAAAAATAGCCTACTATGTAGTGCCAAGTCAATATAGTTATAAGTTAATACTACCTGATATAGTTAGTTATAAGGCTAACATAGTATAAAATATATTCTTGGCTGACATAGTTAGGTATGTGGCCAACATAGTAACAAAATAGATTCCTTGTCTTGGGTTACCAAAAAATATTCCTTGTCTTCCTGGAAGTCATTTACTATGTGTTCACACAAGCCCTTACCCTTGACCAGATTAATTACCTTGATCTCTAGATCATACTCCATGACCTTTATTATCCAGTTTTCTCTCTTCTCATTCAAATCCTTGTTAAGGAGGAAGTCCCTAACTCTAGGATGAGATACCATAATATGGTTCTTGATGTTAGAGAGCATGGGCCTGAACTTCTTAAGACTCCTTAAGGAAGAAATAACCTATTTTTCAATAAAGGTGTACCTTACTTAATATCCTTCTATCCTTTGATTAAAAAAGGTAGTTGGTTATTCCATTCGTTCACCATTCTTATGCATCAACATAGTTGATATGTTATCAACATTGGCAAAGGTGTACATGAAAAATTTCTTAGAGAAATTAGGGTTCAAGCTTGATGGGGTTTGGGTAATGTCTTATTTGATGGATTTAAAAGATGCCTTACCTTCATCTGACCAAGTAAACACTTGGATCCTCTTTAGTATGATGGTGATAGGCTTAACTAGGTTTGACAAAATAGGTATGAACCTTCTCATGAAGTTGATCTTCTCAAGGAATCTTTGGATCCCCTTCTTGTGCTTCGATAAGGATAAGGATAAGTTAACACTTACTTTGTTAGGGTCAATGGATAATCCCTCTTTTAAAATAATATGACCCAATAGTAAACCTTTATGCATAGAGAACACACATTTTTTGGGATTTAAAGAGATCTCATACTTTCTATATCTCTAAAAAATTAGCCTCAGATGGTCCATGTGCTCACTAGCATCCCTAGAGAAGAATATGATGTCATTTAAGTAGACTAACACCATTTAATTTAGTATCCCTTAGAAGGCCATGTCTATTTCTCTTTGGAAGTTTGCCCCAACATTGGACAATCTAAAATGCATTTTTTGATAAGTAAATGTGCCCCACTTGGTGGTGAAGATAGTATTGTATTGGTCCTCTTCTCTCACTAGCACTTGGATATAACCTGAATATTTATTTAAGAGAGAGAAGTGTTTTGAACTAGAAACTACTAGCAAGAGTTTCTCTGTGGAAGGTAGATGGTAATCATCCTTTAAAGAGACCATATTAAGATCCCTAAAGTCTACACATAATTTGATCTCCCCACTCTTATTTTTGATAGGTACTAGATTAGCTACCTATGAGGATTACTTGATTGAGAAGATGATTTTAGACTCAATAAACTTGGCCATTTCCTTTCTCTTGAGCTCTTCAATCTTGGGGTTTATGGGCCTCTGCTTCTACCTAACATGCTTGGCATTAGTCTCTAGATCTATAGTGTGTTAGGCTAATTTAGGGTAAAAGCCCCGTAGGTTACTATATTTCCAAGTGAATATGCCTACATATTCCTTACAAATCTCTATGAAAGCATGCCTTTTAGCTTTAGTGCTTACCTTCCTAAGCTTGAGGAGATTGTCTTCAAAGATAAGAAATCTCTCATAGTTTTATTCATTAGTTGACATCATTGCTTTATACTTCCTCATATGGTCCCCTTCATGAAAAATACCTTCTAGGGTGACTAGCCCTTTAGGAAGCTTATTCAGCCTTAATGAAATATTTATGCCTCATACTGATGATACATTTTTTCTTGGTTGAGGGAGGATAACTCTACATATTACTGCAAGAAACATGAAATTTTCTTGTCATTTTTGAAGACCTCCTAATGAGCTTCATTATCTAGCATTGATGGTCTTATTACTATTTTGACATGTGGTTGAACCTTGGTCCTTTTCAATTCATTGGGGATGTCAAAATGAGCCCCCATAGCTATTAGTCTATCAACATGTTTATTTTGGACACTTAGCACTAATTATATGTTGAAAGACTCAAATTACTTAATTATGTCCCACACTATATTTTTAGGACTTCATTAAAGAGTTCTTGGTGGAATTATGACCTCTAACTTGGTATATAACCAATTCACTATACCCATAGACTTGAAACTACTTGATCCTTCTCTTACTATCCCATTGAAGGCCATGAATGGATTTTGCACTTCAAGTTATAGGACTTCAATGTTAGACCTAAAACATAAGATGTTCACACTAATGACCAAATAAAACTTGGGCAAAAATCCATTAAATCTTAAAATTGACAATCTTCAAGATGTCAAATATGTTTTATGAGATGTCAAATACAGTCCACAGGATGTCAAATTCAAGCTTGTAAAGTAGCCATTAGACTTCAAATAAGGGGTCCTGTTGACCAAATCTTGGCCCTTTAGGTCAAAATTGGGCACCCCTATTTGAAAATGTGGACTTTAGATCTTTTAGGGGTAAATATCATGTGATAGCATGATCTTAGGTCTATTCAACGTAATATGAATGTTGTTAGCTTTGATTAGTTTGTTGTCTAGGTCCTTTTACTTTCTTTGAGTCATGTTAACAGGTCTGAGCAGAGTTTAAAGAACATTTTCAAAGTGATACATCTTCCACATGTAGTAGTTGTAGAGGAAGCTGAGAATATGGGTTTGCTCATCCTAGTTCAAAGTTATTTTTTATTAAGTCTATGGTCCTTCACCAAATCACAAGAAAATTTGTTCATGTTCAAAGACTTGCTTCAAAAACATTTATGGATTTAGTCATTTTGAGCTTGGTCATTCACTTTGGGTTTCTTGGTCTTCAACTTTAGGTCTTCCTATTATGTAGAATTCCTTCAAAAGAGATGTTCCATACAAAGTCCACAACAAAATTACAAGTGTTCATTCTTTTAGAGTTCGTGTTTTGGGTTTTTTGGTTTAAGTGTTAGGAATTGCTTCAGACATTTTGTCCAAAAACATTTCCCTAAAGGACCTTTTTCAGGATAAGGGACCATTTTAGAAAGTCAAAGGGGTCATCTTCATTTTTTTAAGGGCACTTTTGGCTCAGTTCAATGTTTTTAAAGGGACAAATTTCATTTTAGAAGGTTTATTTTCAAGAACTTTGAAGGTCCATTTCATAAAAGTCAAAGGGGTCATTTTCATTTTCCTAAAGGACACTTCATATTTTCCAAAGGACACTCTGCAATCCTTCTAAAGTGTACCCTTTTAGAAAAATGGTCTTTTACAAAGTTTATGAAGGTTATCCCTCCACAATGAAGTGAACCAAACACAAATCCGAAAGGACACTTTCAATATTTCTGAAGGACCAAACAAAAATCCTTAAAGATTTCTTTTAGAAAGATTATCTGAATGATTTCTTCAAGAGAAATTCCAAATGATAGGTTTGGAAAAAATGCCTAAAATATTTTATTTGAGAGAAATTTTGAAGGATAGGTTCACCAAAAGTCTGAAGAAAATAGAAAGAGTGCATAAATAAAAAAATCTTGAAGGAATTCTTTTACGAAAAGTGGCTAAGACAAATATTTCAAAGGACACCTTTGAATCCAAGTTCCCCAAAAATATACTTGAAAGACATCCTAGAAGCAAAAGTGTGCCACTTAGAGGTTCTGAAAGGGCACTTTCCATAGTTAAATAACACTTGGAAATTTTTGTAAAGAAACTTAAGTTCGAGGAAAATGTTCCAAAGGAATAAGGAAGGTGATGGCCCTGCAAATGTCAACTTTAAAATATGACAAAAAGTTGTTGGAGTTAGAAAAACTTGGAGGGAACCTAAGGGAAAATATGGATGTAAAAAATTTCAAGATCCCAAGCATTTGGTACATGCATAACAAGTGAATAATAGATAGGTTGATGGTTCAGGTCATTGTTGAAAGTCGATCAAACCAAAGAGCACCCATAAAATCGATAAACATAGATGTTGATAGGATGGCTGGTAGTTAAAAAGGGTAAGATCTAATTTTCATGATGAATCTCATGTCCATTGAGTAGTGCTCTATGTTAGTTTCCCAATTTTAAGTTTCAAATTCTCCTAGATAGTTTATGATGGAGGCAGTTACCTATTTAAATTTTGGAGGTTTTGTGCCACTTTTTGCCATTCTTATGACTAGTTTCAAATGAGTAGACTCATGACATGACATGAATCATCTCACCCCTATTTCACATGAAATTATAACTGATATTATCAAGGTGAAACATGTGCTAGTGACCTTTGGACTTCCCTTACTTGATTCCTTTCTCAAAAGCTATATATATGCATTCTTTTAGCTCTTTGAGCAACCTCCACTGGTTATTGGGAAAAATCTGGCTCAATTTACACTTGAAGAACTATTAAAGAAATATGCACATTTTTTTACCACTCATATGTTGTAATATTGAGTAATTACTTGAATCTTTTTGGTTTATTCTAGTGAAAGATTATCTTTTATAGCTTGTACTCTTGATGGTCTACCAATTTGCATAAAGGAGATTATTACATGTCTTTACTAGTATTCTTTTAAGTGTAGAAATATCCTAAAAGTGGTCCATGATTATATCTCTCTTTGGAATCATTCATCCCTTCCTAAGAATCATATACCTTCTTGAATCTAGCATATGAAACATTGATGTAGTAATGAATCTTGAGCTGTGAGTCTTGTGTGAGAAACACCTTGTTTGTCTTTAAGTAGTGGTTTTAGTCAATTGGGAGGACTTTATACATTGGTGCATCGTCACTTGGTTTTTTAGTTGTTTTTTTAACCCATTTCATTCATAATTGATAGGTTAGTGAGATATTTAAAGGTACATCAAATGGATTTACCCCCTTATCTGGATATTAATCTTAGTAAAATTATCACCCACAGTAAGAGAGATGTTTCCATTATGCCACTTGGATGAGGAGAGATGAGAATATCCTAAAGGGTATGAATCCAAGTGATAATAGTTTTTGACATGCATGATGGGACTATTTATCCAATGAAGTGAAGAATTCTTGGTGTGTTCTTAAACCAATCAACCTTTTGGAGGCATTTCAATCAACACCAATGGTGACTCTGAGTTGAATCAAATAGTCAAGCAACCCTAGTGCATCAAAAATTCATATTTGGTATATATAATCCCATTGTTGAGTAGTATGACCCTTATATTCATTTGTATAGTTTTTATTAAGCTCATGTTCATGGAATCACCTCGAGTAGCTCTCCTAATTATCCTTCTCCTAGTCAATCCAAGAGTGCTAAGGAGATAATGTTAGAGTTTGAGAATCAAATGTTGAAGATAGATAGGTTGAATGAGAAAAATATATAACAACAAGAGCTAATGTATAAAGAGGAGTTTTTTTTAGACAATCTAAAGCCATGAAATCCATGAAGGATAAACTCGTAAGATGGAGGAGTCAACCCACTCAAGGCAATCAACGTTGTATTCCTTTTCCATCCCAAGACAACCTTCTACCATACAGAAGAAACCATCCTCTAGTACAACAAATACCTTCTATCAAATATCACTTGCTACTCAAAATAAAGTGAGTCAACCTTCTAACCCATATAATTCATTTTCTCCTATACCAAAACTAACTACTCGTGTTGTTAATCCTTTGCACTTAGCAATCCAATACCAAAGGATATTAGAATAGCCTTTTATGGAGACTAACTATTTAAATTACTTAGATTGTGATCCTCTCTTTGAAGAAGTTCATCCTATTTCCTTTGTAAACCAACACATCCATCCTCAAGAAACTCCTCCTATAAATGTACAAACTCTTCTTAGTCTCCCTCAACCTTCTCAATCCCCTCAACATGATGTCAAGATTCCAAGTTGGAAAAATGTCTATCATGAACCAACTCAAGATCTTGAGAAAGTGAATGAAGTTTATACCTATCATCAAGAGGAAAAAAGTTTTGTTAAATAATATGAAAGTGAAGAGGAGCTTGATCCTATACAAACCTCTCCTAACTTTCCTCAAGAAGAGAGTACCAATCCTAAGATCATGAGCTGGAGTGAAATAGTGAAATCATGAGGCAAGAAAGAAGAGTATTGTTCAAGAGTGTGAAGTGTAAAATGAATCTAGTATTTCTCAAGTCCCTTCCACCCTTCCTCAAGAAGCTTCTTATACTCCATGGCAACCTTCATGTACTCCCCATCTCTCTGATGATTCTTATGAGCTCCAAGAAAGACTCTTCTAAGAGAATCTATCTAAATAAATTGAGGAATTAGAGGCAAAATGAGGCTCTTTAGTCAATGTGAGATGGAAGGTTTAGACCTAAATAAAGATCATATGCCTAAGCACATCCCATCTACCTTGCATAAAGAGAGTCCTCAAGTTAATTTTGATGTTGATGAAGTGTTGGTCAAGTGGAAGGAAGATAATCAAGTGATTTTGGCTGAAGTTTTTCCCCCTCTTTATCATGAGCTTTCAAAATAACCCCTTACATTCCATTCTCCATCTGATTTTGAGATTCCTTATGTTGAATTCCCTTGCTTGGTTTATTCATAATGTTTTATTTCTGTTGAGGAACCTATCTTGAGAAAGACAAGTGAAGAAGAATATGCTCAATTAATTAATGATTAAGGAGACTTCATGAGTGTAGATGAGGAGGAAATAACCATAAGTACCCCTTGGTGAACAAAAAGATAATCCACAAGATTTTGCCTCCATATTTTATGAGGAAATAATCATTGATTCTTTTCTTACTTTGAAAGATACTATGGATGGACTAGGAGAGGTTCTTGATCAGACTTTGGATGACTTTTTTGAAGTCATTGGAGCGGGCTATACTCCTCTTCAAGGAAGCTATCAGTTGGTCAAAGATGGATAAGGTGGCACTGGAACTCAAGTAAGTATACAAAGGAGAAACAAGCTTTCATGTTTATTCTTTTAAGAGTATTGTGAATTTAAGAATGATATATTTGAAGTCATCAAGAGGGGGTATCACCCTTTAGAAGGAACTCATCAGCTTTTGAAGGATGGAGAAATATCATATTGGCCTAAAGTTTCTAATGAACATGAGTTCAATCCTTTTTAAATCATGCCTATAGAGAGGATGG
Organism: Torreya grandis; assembly: GCA_037957365.1. NCBI lineage: Eukaryota > Viridiplantae > Streptophyta > Pinopsida > Cupressales > Taxaceae > Torreya > Torreya grandis. The sequence goes on from JARHVA010001067.1 coordinate 3,649,135, forward strand.
GAGTTGATCATGGGAAAGTGAATGGGCAGCAACATGAATCAAGTGATCATGTATAAGAAGAGTTCATTTCCTTGGTTAGATTATTTATATTTGCCTTCCAGACCCATATGGCCAGTCACCGGTGACCGTCGAGGCACAATTCCCTGGAACACGTGGTCACTAACCACTCAGACAGACCTACGTCACTCTTCCGATAGGGGCCCCACTGGGGACATCACAGCTTAATGTGCATTATGCTGATAAGGTTGGTAGAATTTGTGAGAAGCATGGAGGTAGCAATGATAAGAGACAAAAGGCTTCTTGACTAATCCAATCCTTCTACCATGAAGTGAGAGGATTTTCAATTCTCTTCTTTGATCCAGGTGGGGGAAGAGAATACTTTGTTGGTTGTATATAATTATTTTTCTTTCTAATTTTTTCAATTCTCTTAAGTGCTTAGTAAGATAGGTGTTTTTGATTTGGGCTTCATGTGTGTTTTGAGGTTGTAACTAGTTGTCTTGTTGATCAAGTTCTAAATCATGGTCAAGGTTTTTTTGTTTATTTTAGTCCTTAGATGACTCTATATGCCCAATAAACTATTTAGGCTATCGGTCTAGTCAGTATAGAAAACATACTACCCATGTGAGTCACCAATTTATTGACCAAATTTTGGCCCTTTAGGTCAAAATTGGGTACCCCTATTTGAAAATTTGGCCTTTAGATATTTTAGGGGTAAATATCATGTCATAATTTGATCTTAGGTTTATTCAACATAATATTAATGTTGTTAGCTTTGATTAGTTTATTGTATAGGTCCTTTTACTTTCTTTGAGTCAAGTTAATAGGTTTGAGTAGAGTTTAAAGAACATTTTCAAGGTGCCAGATCTTTCACATGTAGTAGTTGTAGAGCAAGTTGAGCATGTGGGTTTGCTCATCCTAGTTCAAAGTTCTTATGTACTAAGTTTGAGGTCCTCCATTGAAGCACAATAAAAGTTGTTTATGTTCAAATACTTACTTCAAAAACATTTCTAGACTTAGTCATTTTGAGCTCGGTCATTCACTTCGAGTTTATCCTGGTCTTTAACTTCAGGTCTTCCTATTATGTATAATTCCTTTGAAGGAGATGTTACATACAAAGCACATAACAAAATTAAAAGTGTTCATTCTTTTAGATTTTTTGTTTTAGATTTTTTTTTCAAGTGTCAGGAATTGTTTCAAACATTTTTTCTGAAAAAATTTCCCCAAATGGCCTTTTTGAGGCTAAGGGACCATTTCAGAGAGTTGAAGGGGTGATCTTCATTTTTTTTAAGGGCACTTTTGGCTCAGTTCAAAGTTTTTGAAGGGATAATTTTCCTTTTTTAAGGGTCATTTTCAAGAACTCTAAAGGTCTGTTTTTGAAAAGTTGAAGGGGTCATTTTCATTTTCCTGAAGGGCACTTCATCTTTTTTGAAAGACACTCTACAATCCTTTTGAAGGGTACTTTTTTGTAAAAATGGTCTTTTGAAAATTTTTCAAAGGGTACCTCTCCATAGTGAAGTGAACCAAACACAAAGCCAAAAGGACAATTTCAAGATTTCTAAAAGACCAAACAAACATCCCAAAAGACTTTTTCAAAAAGATTGTCCAAATAATTTCTTTGAGAGAAAGTCTGAAGGATAGGTTTGGAAAAAAAAAGCCTGAAATATTTTATTTGGGAGAAAGTATAGAGGATAGGTTCAAAAAAAATTTGAATAAAATAGAAAGAGTGCATAAAGAAAAAATCTTGAAGGAATTCTTTTAGGAAAAGTGGTCGAAATAAATCTTTCAAAGGACACCTTTGAAGCCAAGTTCCCCCAAACGTTCCCTGAAAGACATATTTCAAAGAAAAGTGTCCCACACAAAGGTTTTGAAAGGGAACTTTCCATTGTTTGGAGGGAACTTTACATATTTTAAGAGCACTTGGAAAAAGTCCAAAAGAAACTTAAGTCTAAGGAAAATAGTCTTAAGGAATAAGGAAGGTGATGGCCCTGTAAATGTCAACTTTAAAATATGAAAAGTAGTTGTTAGAGTCAAAAAAGCTTGGTGAGAACCTAAGGTAAAATATGGAGGTAAAAAATGGAAAGATCATAAGAATTTTTTTTAGACAAAATAAGTGAATAATAGACAGGTCAACAGTTCAGGTCATTATTGAAATTTGATCAAACCAAAGAGCTCCCATGAAATTAATGAACACAGGTGTCCATAAGATGGCTAACAGTTAGAAAGAGTATTATCTAATTGTCATGATGAGTCTCATGCCTTTTGATCAGTGCTATGTGTCATTTTTCCCATTTTAATTTTCAAATTCTCCTGGATGGTTTATGATGGACATAATTACCCATGCAAATTTTGGAGGTTTTATACCACTTTTCACCATTCTTATGACTAGTTTCAAATGAGTAGACTCCTGACATGACATGACTCATCTCACCCCTCTTTCACATGTAATTTTAATTGATATTATCAAGGTGACACATGTCTAAGTGACCTTTGGACTTCCCTTACTTGATTCCTTTCTCAAAATCTATATATATGCATTCTTTTAGCTCTTTGAGTAGCCTCAACTAGTTATTGGGAAAACTTTAGCCAAATTTATATTTGAAGAACTCTTAAAGAAATATAAAAGTATTTTTTCCACTCGTATGATGTAATATTGAGTAATTACTTGTATATTTTTGGTCTATTCTGGTGAAAGATTATCTTTTCTAGCTTGTACTCTTGATGGTCTACCAATTTGTAGAAAGGAAATTGTTACAGTTCTTTGCTAGTATTCTTTTCTAAGTGTAGATATATCATAAAAGTGGTCCATGATTATATCCTTCTTTGGAATCATTAATTCCCTTCCTAAGAATCATATACCTTCTTGAATCTAGCATATGAAACATTGATGTAGTAATGAATCCTAAGTTATGATTCTTGTGTGAGAAACACCTTATTTGTCTTTAAGTAGTCGTTTTAGTCAATTAGGAGGACATTATACATTGGTACATCACCGATTAATTTTTTATTTGTTTTCCTTAACCATTTTCATACATAATTGATAGGTTATAGAGATATTTAAAGGTGCATCTAGTGGAGCTAGCCCCTTATCTAGAGATTCATCTTAGCGAAATTGTCACCCATAGTAAGAGAGATGTTTCTATTGTGCCACTTGAATGAGGAGAGTTGAGGATATCCTCAAGGGTGTGAATCCAAGTGACAATAGGTCCTAAGTAGATCTAATTACATTCAATTAATTGTAAATTCATAGTCTACTAGATTACAGGAGCATTTAAATTGTAACATGTATGAAGAGAAGTACTTATCATTTGAATGGGATATTAACATGACACCTACACCCACCCTATACTTGCTCCTTAAGCCATAAAATAAAAACCTCCATAGGCTACTAAGATCTTCTTGAGGCCTCATGAGGGATGGCATGGGATGGATTTATTCATATAAATAATAGATACCCAAGTCCCTTTCTTCAACACCTTTTAAGGGGTCCATAATCTGGATGTCATTCTATAGCTCATCCAGGGACATGTTTGGTACCTCTTTTCGATGAGTGTTTAGCTCCTACCCAATTTCAAATTCATCCTCACCAATGATGGTGCAATTTATGTTAAGATTATATTATCAATAAGGCTCTACATATAATTATGTAATGGGCTCAATTTTGATTGATACTTTGGCCCCATACCTTATCCTAAATGCCATATAGGACCAATATACTACAAGATATCCCCTATCTTTGTTGTGAAATATTTGGATAAGCATAGTGAAAAATGAGGAGGAACATCTAATATCAATACATCTTGAGCCACCAAGACACTAAGACAAGCTTACAGGGTCATATTGAGGTCCCTGATTATGCCAAATGGCTCAGGAGAAGAACCATCAAGTTGCAGCACTCTTTTGGTCTTTGGTTCATATTTTAGACCAAGTGGATTAGGTATGGAATTTGACATTACCAAATTACTAGCCCTACTATCCACTAGGAAATTATTCACTAGAGAGTTTCCAATTATCACTAAAATATAGAAGGCAAGAGGCCTAACTACTTTACTTGATTGCCCTTCATTTGGCCCTTTGGCAACATTTCTGAGAACTTCATTCACCTTGCTTGGTGGCTTATTTGTAACATGTATATTTGATAGCCTTTCTTAAAGGATGTCTATCTAGATAGGCATAAATATAATATCCCACATGGGAATACTTACATTAGATTTCTTCATTTTTTCAACAATGTTGATGGGTGAACCACCAATATTTGCTTGTGCTTTAGGAGCCACCACTATTATTTGTTGAACTTGTGAGCCCGAGGTCACCAAGACATTTCTCTAATTCTATCCCCTTGGGAACACTAAAACCTTTGGAGTGATAATAGGTTCATTTGGCTTTGTTAGTGAATGAGTAATGGTAAGAATATATTTGAATAATTCTTGGTTATCATCCATGTTCTTTCTTTTAAATCTTCTATTTTTAGCCATTGAAAAACAGGCCTAGCTAGAAATAGCCTATTGGTTGGATACGTAGCACTCTTATTGTTTAGATTTCATAATTATATAATCTAGATGATTTGGTCCTTGATTGGACCCTTGACCTTGTGGAGGATCCTTTGGATTTGTCATCATAGGTACCTCTACATTTTGGGCCATGGGAGCTTGGTTGTATCCAAAATTAGTAGTTTGTTGCCATTGATCATTGAAGGCTTGGTTAAGGTAAATATCTTGGACAATATGTTAACCAAAGGACTAATTCCAAGGTATGGTACCCTCTTATTTTTGAGACATTATTTTTAACTAGGACTAAGGAGTTGGAAGTACTAGCAACATTAGGATTATAGTTATTCTATTTATTATAGCCATGTTGCCTTTGTCCTTGGTTTTGACCTTGGCCCTAGCTTTGGTAGTTCCCCTTATATGGTGGTTTATTTTCTTTAAAAGCTTGTTATTGAGGTTGATATGAACTTAAATAATGCCTATTGAAAGACTATTTCCTTTTGACATTTACTAGTTCATTCCCCAAGGACTAAAACATGTTTTTGATCTCCTAAATTTTTTTTGCTCTAGTGAATCACTAGATACACTAGTGGAATATTTCTCTTGTTTTAGTGTAGGGATTATATAAAATATTGGTGTAGGAGGAATGACATTTAGTGGAGGGATAATAATAACAAGTGGTATGATTTTAGGAAATAAGGTCAATGAGGGTCTGAGTGTAAGCTTGCCAGCTTAAACTAGATAATTTTCTACTTTGATAGCCACCTCATATACATCTAGAAGTATATTTCCTCCCATAGATTGTATCGTCACTACTATGTCACTATTTAAAGCCTTTAAATAATATAGGAAGACAAAGTTAGGGGTTCATCTAATTGAGACTGGGATGCTATCCTAAGTTTTTTATAACCTTGTGTTGAAGTCTTTCATGACTTCATGATGAGCTCTTTTAATGGTATTTAGTTGATCTACAAGTGAAAAATGGTCACTTTTATCCTTAAATAATTGATCATAAGGCTTTCCATAATTAGTACCATGTTTAATGAAATTAGTAGTAAGGCCTTTATACAAATATAAGGATTTTCCTTTAAAAGAGGTAATTAATAAACTAATGGTTATATTTTCCTTAGTGACATTATGGATACTTAAAAAATTGGTTGTGTATGAGGTGCTCAGAAGGTTGTAGTTTGGTTACCAGCATAATAAAGAATGCTTTTAAGGGATACAACTGGGAAAGGATCATATTAGACAAGGTCCAAATGACTTTAGACATTAAAATCCACAAAATTTATAGGGGATACCATGGCTATGAAAGGGTTTAATAAAGGATTTAGTTCTAGGGTAGGCCCTGAAAATGACATAGGAGAAAAAGTTCCTTGATATGGATGTGTATTGGCAAACCTTAATCTTTTAGCTGAATTTAAGGGTAGTTCAACAAATTCAAAGGGAATACCTCTTGAATCTTACCTTTTTGTCATCTTTGGCATGATATGAAGATAATATTCTACACCGGAGTGTTGATTCTTCTTTTTGGTGTCACCAAATGTTGGTGTTTGGGAGCTTAACTACTACAAATTTGATCAAACTAATATCAACTTTGATCAATCTTCCTTTTGGAGTATGTGGTCCCATTGGGCATGCCAAAAACTATTATAGGATTAATTTTCACCCTTAGAGAGGGTTATTTAGGATCTCTATAACTAAGCTACATAATGGGAATAACCCTAGGCTATAGGTTACCTATATTGGGGTTGGACTTTTGAAGAAGGTTGGCTTCCTCTTTATGCTCACCTAAACTAATGCTAAACTAATGATTTGCATGGAAAAGGGTTAGAAAGAGAATAAGGTCTCATAAGAAGGATAAAATGGTGATGCACCAATTTTAAATGGACACTCATATAAGCTTGAACATGAAATAGATTAGAAGAAAACAACTATGGCTTAGTCAATCTCACAATATCACTAGTTGCATAAATATTTCATAGAAAAGGTTATAATTAGAACACTGATCCAAATCAGCAAGTTAGCTTCAAAACATATTCAAAGAGGTAAGCATAAGGATAGTAAACTAAGAATAATCTCCTTCACAATTTTATCATACACAAGCATACTAAGCACTAATTAAAGACAAGAGATAGGTAAGGAATTGATATTATTACTTCAAAAGGTAGTTCTTATAACATTTTGATAGGGTTTAACCATATCAAATGAGCACACTTGTGTAAGATTCTTGATGAGTATCCTTGTCCCAAAAAATAAAATGCTAAATTCTAAGAGTTGATAACCTTTAAAAATGAGAATGAGACCAATATATATAGGAGAAGAGAGTGTGAGAGAGAGAGGATGTGGGAGAATGCCATCAAAAAAAGAACACACTATCCCAAGTCATTAATTAAACTTGAGTTTCATAATGAAAGGCTTACCACCTTTATGATCAATCAGGACACTACCCATGGTTTTTTGATTGAGGAAGTCTCCAAAGGTTCTGATGATACATTCAATGCCCCTAGCTATAGTTCCCAACATTATAACTTTTCTTTCATCCTTCATGCCATCTCTCACTAGAAGACAAGACTACATGCTCATGGATCTGATAGAATCATGGCTTTCTACTTTTTAGGTGGCTATTTGTCAAGACTATGGCCATGCCTAAGGATGAAGACCCTTTGCATTAATCACCTCTCTACTTTATCTTCATGTTTGGATCATAGGTCCATATGTAGGTGGAGAACCAATCTAAGGTTATTGGTTTTCCTATAGTTTCCATATTGGTATAGACCTATAGACTATATAGCACTTTTATGTATTATAATAGGTTTAAATAGACCCACTTAATCTCTACAAGAACTAAAATATTATATATACATACATGGATCCTTCTTAAAATTGTGAACACTATTATATAAAAAACACTATCTAATAAAAAATACAAATTAGAGGTCCATATTTATCCTTAATGGTGATCCATATATGTTCCTTAGCTTGATTACATCATCATGTCTCATTAATGGTGTTTATCTGAGATTTAACGGTAATAGGAGGAACCTACAAAACCTTATTTTCCATGGTAAAAAATGGCTTCTCAACCTACATAAAAAAATCATGGGTTTGCTTTTATTCTAATTGGTTATTGATATCTAACTTAGCTAATTGATGTATTTACCTTTATTTACTCCAGTGATCTTGGTCTATATGAGCACTTGTGAGTTATTGATCCTCTACTAGTTAAATGCACTATTGACACTTTTCAAGCATGAATTTGATTTTGAGATTCACTGACCCCTTTAACCTCTGCTCATCATTAGATTTGAATGTCTGATCGAATGCATGTCATCAAATCTATTTGGGACCCATTGTTTGAAATCTAATGGCTACTTTACTAGCTTAAATTTGACATCTTATAGACTATATTTGATGTCTCATAGAATGTGTTTGAATGTAATGTACCTATATAAAGGAATAACTATTAGAAATAGTAGCATGTAATAGTAATGCATTAGACAAAAAGTCCCACATGTATTAGACTAAGGAGATGGGTAGGTAAGAAATAGTATAAATAAAGGGTAGGTGATGTTGTAGATCATGGAGAAGTATTGTAATTGATCCTATATCAAAGGAGGTATCCCCCTCAAATCATCCTATGATACAGAGTTGTTCCTTCCATAAAATGAATAAAGTATTAGTATATGCAGTGTTTCAATTATATGAGTGTATTTGTCTAATTTTCTATATTGTAACATACGGGTTCTTAACATTGGTATCAGAGCACTTTCCTGGGCCAATTTTGTTTTTTCGTCATGGGAAGGGTTTATGTCATGGTATTATTTTTTAGAGTTAAGAGAGCTATTTCTGTGGATATATTGGGCAATTATATTTGTCAAAATGCAAGATTTAAAGAGCCAATTGGATATATTGAGCTGAAATCTACCAATTCAAAGTGTAGATTTTTATTTTTTATTAAAACAACTTGAATATTATTCTACATACCACTCTCACACAGTAATGAATCATGCCAAAAAATTTCTAGGTTTGGTGAATCTCTATCTCATATTTTTAGAAAAATTTATGGTTTTTATTTTTTTTAGAATTTTAAAAGTTATCATTGTTTTAGTGACTGCTATGATTTTTTTTTTAAATAAAAAAATAGTCATATTATAAGGATGCATTTCAAATTAAAAACAATGTCCAATCATCTTGTTCTCATGGGGTTTCCAATTATCTTGACAAATCATCTCACTGGTGCATTGAATCAACTTCAACAAACTGACATAGTATGGAAATATCAAACTAAGTTTGAGACACTAACCAATGGCACTTTTATTGTATTCAATGTGATTTAAGTATAGGTTCACATGTGGTACCCTTGGATAATGATATAAGTGGTGGGTTTATCCAAGCTCATGGAAGACCACATCAACTAATAATATCTCCAAAAAATGCTCTCTTAGATGGCAAAAACACCAGAACAAACACTAGAAGTGCTCATGTAATCCTCCAATGAATCCATTCAGATAACCACCATACTCAAGTAAATCCTAGATGAGCCCAAACCGACACTCATAGATCCCAAGTATGAAATCAAGGCTCCACCTCCCTTAAGAAACAATGCTAAGGGGGATGGCATGCACCCTCAGTTGGTTCACAAGGATAACTATTTTATGCACCCCTATTATAGATTTGAGGTGATTATTGCCAATATTTAACTTCCATTTCTTGACTCTCAATATTATATTATAGTTTTGATTAGTATACTCATTCATTTTTATGCACATTCACCTCTTATTTCATTTCTTATTTTCACCTTATTATTGTACATGCTCCTATCATAGCACAGATAGAAGAAGTGGAAATAGAAATGCATGCATGGTAGAGCTTCCATCTAGTCTTTAACTTATTTTTGGTTTAAATTTCATTTTTTCCTCCTCCTAATTATTATCATATTTAGAGGGTTAAACATATTTAAGGGGGATGGAAAGTAATGTACCTAGATAAAGGAATAACTAGTAGAAATAGTAGCATGTAATAGTAATGCATTAGATGAATAGTCCCACATGCATTAGACTAAGGAGATGGGTAGGTAAGAAATAGTATAAATAAAGGGGCAGGTAATGTTGTGGATCATGGAAGAGTATTGTAATTAAGCCTGGATCAAAGTAGGTTGCCCCTTTAAAGTGGCCCATTATGTGGAATTGTTCCTTCCATAAAAGGAATAAAGTATTAATATATGTAGTATTTTAGTTATGTGAGAGTATTTGTCTAATTTTCTATATTGCAGCATATGGGTTCTTAACATTGACATCCTATAGATCATAAATTTTAAGCTCTAATAGATTTTTTCTTGAGTTTTATTTTGATGTTAGTATGAGTGTCTTATGTTACAGGTCCAACTTTGAAGGCCTATAACTTGAAGTGCAAAAGTCATGGAGACACCAAATTTTTAGGGGATGTTTTTGAGACTGAAAGGGATGAATTCATTTGATTTTTTGGTCCCATTTGATTTTTAAGTGTGTCTACAAATTCTTAATTTGACTGGTCTATTCATTCCCATATGACATCCTTATGATGGTCTAGTTTATTTGGCTAAGTATGGGGAACTTAGCAAAATTTGATTGAGGATATAACTTTGATCATGCATAACTTATACTATGCTTCGATAGATGATCTAAAAATTAGCATGTAACAACTAGGGACCAATATGAATAAACCCATATGATCATTTTATCCTAAAACTACCATATGTGTGAGATATGGCCTTGTCAATATGCTCACTCGACTTTGTTGAGATCCTTGCAAATTGGCTATGGAAACTTAGCAAATTTTGACTAAGAGGCCAACTTTGGATCTTCATATCTTTTGATTCACTTCAATATATGACTTTAAACTTGGCACATATGTTCTTGGGACTAATGTGAACAAACCCATATGATCGATTCTCTTTGACTTGTTTACATGTGGTAATTATGATGTCATCAAAGTGCCTACTCAAAATTTTTTCCACTAGACCCAAGATTTATAGATAAACACAATGGAGCACCAAATGAATGTTATGGACTTTCATACTTATTACAAACACTCTTGGCATCCTATAGGGTATTTTTAACACTTTCGACCTTTCTTTTAGAAATTGTCAAATTAAATTTTAAGTGAAATTAAAGTGTTTTAAAAGTTTTGTGAGTAAATTGAGATCCTTAAACCACTCATTCCACCCATAAATTTTTTTCATCTGCTCATCCATTAACAACTTGGTCTATCTGGGCATAAACTTGGTATGTGGGCCAAAAATGGCCAATAGGACTACCTTCCCACAATGTGTTCCCTCTTTCTGAGGAACCTTTAAAAACATATCAATCTACTATGAATATCCAATATTTTTGGCCAATTT